>JAHBMJ010005514.1:29389-70357 GCA_018398765.1 Chromera velia | reverse complement strand
CGGCGATTAATCGGCTCTGAAGTCGAATAATCGCCCGGTCTGAATGGACTGTCGCATCTGCAAAATCGGATCACGCAAGAAAAATCAAAATCTAGATTTCCCTGAGAGGATCTCCGAGGTCATAGGTCATCTCGGGAGGTCCAAGACTATCAGAATTGCCTTTCTGAAGTCAACCTCCAAACTTGAGCAAAAACGCGAAGATCTGCATTCGATATTGACGTGAAATTAAGTGATAAGCGATCAACCTTAGCGCTATAGATTGAATTTTCTGGAACCTGACCTCTGACTCTTCAGACACTTAGATCATCTTGGAGCCTCACTGGAGCCTGACTAGTGTCACTTCCCTTTATCTATTCTGAGGGCTTCCTGTAGCTCTTAACAAGGTGCGTCCGTGTATTGTGTGTAAGTTGACTGCATTTTTTACTGGGATGATCGTCTGTTCATTCGACGTATGTGCCTTGTCTGCTACCCTTGCGTGTGGCTCGTCGGGTGCTCGGCTCCAGCAGTGGACCTACCGGGTTCTCTTTTCCCCTCGCCCTTCTATGTTTAGTCATCTTTGCGGCCACGTTTTCTTTTCTTTACCCTCCTGCACAGTCTTATCGCCTCTCCAGGGTCACGTTTTACTTAGCTATACGTTGTATAAAGATTTCTTACGCCGCCTAGAAGGCCGTTCTTTGTCCCAATTTTATTTTGTTGGTCTGGAGCCTCCTCTGTGAGTGCTTTCTTCTTCCTCCCTTCTGGCTCACCCACTGTTTTCATCCCTTCTGTCTAGCTTTGCCTCCGTCTTGGTGTGTTCGTAGGGTCTTTCGCTGGAGTGCTGGTCTTTAGTCCTTTCCTCACGGTGTTTGCTTGTTGTGCCCTCTTCCTTGCCAGTCTCTTTCCTATCTTCGTTTCGGGTTCTTTTGAGTGACTGAGGACTTCATCCATCATGTATGTGACCTGGCGGTTTGTAATGTAGAATGGGCCCTTTTTCGTGAGGTGAGGAATCGGCTTGTCTACGCGTACAATGGGAATCCATGGCAGGAGCTCGATGAGGGGTTCAAGCAGTAGGTCGTTTCAAGCGGGCTGGGCGAGGGGGATTTCAACGGCCCGACTCTTGAGCAGAAGATTGCTCTCAGGAAGCAGTACGATGACTCCAGAACCGCCACCGCAGATGGATCAATTCAGTGCCGTGTCTTGATATCTTCGTGGTTTGTTCGTTCGTTAGGGGCGCCGTCTGCATGCGTGGCCAGGCAGAACATATCTTCGAAGGTGTTTTGCTTCCATATGTTTTCTCTCTGTTATACCGGAGATACCAGTCCTTACCCTTCTACCCAAGATACCGTCCTTCCCGTTACCGGAGATACTAGTCCTTCCCCTTGTTCATTCGTTGGGTGCGCCAGGCAGGCAGAGCTTATTTTCGTGTTTCGCCAATGATGGGCTTCCGCGTATTCTCTCTCTTTTCTTTTCATGTCTATTGGGCGTGGAGGTTCCAGTGTTTTGCCACCGGAGATACCCGTCTTTTTTGTGCTGTCTTTCGATCATTTCAGAGGCGCTTCCAAGTTTGCGTGGTATGTACTGCCGCCAGTCCTGTAGTTTTATGAATAGGCGAATGTCCAACGGGCAGTCAGATGGTGTCCGGTTCCATCTTCTCCCATACATATGAACAAGCGCTTGAAGGGATTATTGTAGCCTGCCTTCCGCGGCTGAGACTCTGTTCTATACCGTCTTTGGCGCTCTTCACGCCCATACATTTCCTTCCTCCCCACCATGGTCCTCTTCTTCACCTCTCTCCTCCCTCCTTCCTCTCTGTTTTGCCTGCTCCCCCTTTCCTTGAGGTGATCATGTACGTGCTTGTGCAATGTTTTACCCTCGGTGCATCGCTTTCTGCAGCTACTCAGTGGTATCGAGTCTCCGCAACGATTTCAAGGATTCTGTCTTAATACCACCGGAGGTGACAGCTTTTTAGTTTAGCTACAACGCACCTTAAGTATGCGACTACCCCTGCGGTATCCTGCGGTGTTTGCATTCTATGAAGGAATATGGGCAAGCACAAAGGATAATAGGCGATGGGATACCACGGATCATCCACCGGACGCAGTTTTTTGCTGCTGTGACGATAAATGCCCGCGTTGAGGAGTCAGGGATCCTTCAGTACCAACCAGTATATGCTTGTCGAGAAGCTGTCGGTTCGTGGTGCTGAGTACTGAGTACCCCATATTGAGCCTGTCTAGCAGTCATGCTACACAAGATATCGACATGACCGGCATTGCCGGATGATTTCCATTGGTATCAGTTGCCATGCTTTTCTCGTCCTTGTCTGGTGTATAAATAAGGATAAAACTAAACAATGATACCTTGATGACACTCTGCGGTCCATATTTTTTGAAGTGTCACTTAATTTAATACTGCATTGAGGCTTTAGGTGACACTAGTGACACTTATGACGCTTTGTTTCATATTTTTCATATAATGTCAAACTACTCCTCCATGATGGTTGAAGGGGGAAAATTTTGGTGAGGTTTATAAAAAAATCTAAAAAGTTTGGGAAAATAGTATTACAAGTGTCATCAGTGTTATTTTAAGCCTAGTTCAGCTCCTTATACTAATGACACTTAAAATAATGTAGTAACACTTTGAAATTCCCCAACTAGAATAACACTTCATTATTCAGCAAAGGGTAAGGCAATCATGTTAAGATGAGGCTAAATCCCCTTAAGGATATACATGACCTACTATTTATATTCCATATTTTAATCCTAGTACCCTTAGGGTCAACAGCTTTATGAGTTGTCTTAAGCTAAATAAGAAGAACAGGCTATACCCTAATAAGAAAAAACGCCCCCGGGCGTATCTAACTGTAAAAAGCAGTCGCCCCCGGGCGTAAAAAAAGGTAAAAAAAATACCACTATCCATGTATACGATGGGCAAGTCATACGATTATCAGCAATTAGATAATACCACTGAACCATGGGTGTTGAAACCACCTTACTGAACGACCGTAGCACAGATTTGACTCTGATAAACAAAACACTATCCCAAGAGCAGTTACTGTAGTGCCTGTCACGTCTCCTCCTTATAACCGTAACTTGAAGCAGCCGGAGGGGGACCTAAACAGCTGCTCCTCTGAAAGCTTGTAGTACAATACACTATCATTTGAGTTGGAATGAGGGGTCTACTCATCCTCATCCTCATCACTGTCTTCTTCCTCCTCTCCTCCCATAAAACTGTTGTCGTCCTCTTCATCACTGGCACCGCTGTTGTCCTCTTTATCACTGGCACTACTGTCATCCTCCTCATTACTGGCAGTGGTCACCATTGGCACCTGCTGGGGCACTGTAAGGAAAAAGACCCCATGCAATGGTGTATTATTAATTTTGTCTGCTGTAGTTACACCAGTCAACTCCCAAAGCACATTGTGGGCATTCAGCCCCTGAAAATGGAGGAGCTGTTGAAGCCTCTGCCACACCTTGTCATCACGGACAGAGATTGTGATTCTTCTCACCATGTTGGTCATCTGTAATACCTGAGTAAGAGAAGTAAATCAAGACTATGTGTTTGTCTGTACGACACGTCAGCTATGGGTGTTTGTGTTACGATATGTAAGCAGTGGATGTTCGTATGTACAACACGTTAGCAGGAAATACGGATTTTTTTAAATGAGTTCCCATATCTTATCGTTTAATGAAGGACACGCAGCTCCAGAATAATCAGATTGCAAGGCTAAATTAAAGCAGACTAGTTATGTAACTGACAAACCTGCTATTGGCTCTCTTGGATGGCAGACTATCGTCACCATCTACCCTCCAGCAAGCAATCTGCGGCAACAAGAATAGAAAGAATAGAGCATATAAAACACACCATAGACAGAGGCTAATCCCTGCAGAGCTGCGCAAGTTCCACGTCCTTGCAAGTCAGCCGGATTGTTGTGGGTGGTGGTGGTAGCATTGTGATGGGTTGCATGAGTGGTCGATGGTTCGGGGGCCCAAGCGGAAGTTAATATAATTTTTTTACCCATGCCTGATACGTGAAAGCTCCAAAAAGCGCATGGTCCCACTCTTAATGTTGTTGTGCGGCATATAAAAATTAATTCGATAACCCAACACAACACCTTCGACAACTAGAACCAGTGACCACAGGATTTTTAAAGAAACGACCTTTGCCTAATGAGAACTAAATTTTTACCAAAGGATCATTACGTGAGGCCCCAGACAACTCCAAGTTTATTATCTTCCCAAAGGTAACTACCACCCAGAGTTATGAAAACCACTCTTTCAGTAACTACCATCCAGAGTTATGGGAACCACTCTTTCAGTAACTACCACCCAGAGTTACGGAAACCACTCTTCCGGTAACTATAACCCAGAGTTACAGGAACCACTCTTCCGGTAACTATGACCCAGAGTTATAGAAACCACTCTTTTGGTCGCCACACCCAGAGTTACAGTCGCCACTCTTCCAGTAACTACCACCCAGAGTTACGGGAACCACTCTTCCGGTAACTATTAAAGTATAATTAAAAGGTTTGGATCAGTGTATATAAACTGTTTAGTCTAATAATAATGATGTCTTGTGTTGTAATACTCTCAAATAAATTATAAAGCCAGGCTATTGATAAACTCAGTCACTTCTGCTAGGTCCTTACTGGTTGTAATGATCATGCTGCCACCTCCTCTACGACCGCAGGCTGAGCAGTAGTCTTCATGTAGATGGGAAAACCTGGTTTCAATGATCTGTAGAAGTTTTTTGGCACCGGTAACATACCAAAAGCTCTGAACTGTATTAATAGTCTCCTGAATAGCCTTCTTCAACAAACAGTACCCCAGTTGATAGTACCGATCTTCAGGGAAACGCTTGATATAAAGGTACTCGTTATTTTCCCAAACCGTGGGTATATTCTGGGCAAGCGTAGACATCAACCGATCAATCAGAGAATAGTTACGACCACAGCTCTCAATCTATTTTCGGTACTGTTCATAACGGAGTGAAGGTATCACGTGCTTCTAGAGCCACCAGCAGAACTGAGTTGCCTTTATTTTCTTCTGGCACTTCCGTATTAACTGGTATAGTCTATCTTCTGTCAGTAGCTTCATATTTTCACGAATCTTCAACCCTTTACGGGGAATCGATACCTGGAGGATTCCACATACATCTGTGGCATCAAATAACGGTTTTGCATATGTTTCCAACACTCGCAGGGAGTAAGCCCCTTCAAACTGAAAAACAGTTTGAATAGTTATAAAAGGAGTAATCATAGTTGTGGGTCATGTAGGTTGTAGGAGAAGCACTGATACCAAACAATACTTTAAAAACACTAAATTTTTTTAACCCGTACTCAATTCTAAGCATACAAACTGAACCACATTAATTAAGGTGCTTTCAATAAATAACGTCCACTTCAGACCTCCCAAACCTCTGGTTCTGACCGTTGATCTGGATACCATTGTTACCAGACTAATGAAGAACGTTTACTTGTTCTCAACTGCTAACATACACACAAAAAAACATACACAGGTACCAAAAACATTGAATATAATGTATGCCACCAGCGCATGCCGACAAGCACTTCGTTCACTTCGAGCTGTTGGCGTTACATTTGATTTGGTATATATATGGGTGCATGTTGGTGTTGCATTATGTTGCATATATGCTAGTGTTGCTTTTTAAGGTCTCTCGCATGATGCACAGCGAGAATAATCTGCGCGCGCGCACGTTTGACCACAAAATTTGATCAAATGCATGCGTGCATGATTGCATTGGATCAAGTGACTGTGGCTAGCCGGATAGCTTTCTTTTGAAGCATCTTTGCTTATCAGTCACAACAAACTGAGACCTTAAAAAGAAAGTCGGCGCAGTGAAGACTACTGACTAGATTGTCCTTCTAGCCTACAGCTTATCTTACAAGCTAGTCAGTTCAAAAAAAACTATCGCCCCGTTCCTGGTGTGGGGAGGTCTACCCACACTTGTACCTCTGTAGACCCCCTATCTTGGTCCTCACACTTCTTGACCTGTCGTCCTTTTCGTGCCACCTAGTATCGTTTCACCCCTACCACCCGTAGGCGGAGGTACCATCACGATCTATTGTGGACTTACGCTACTTGGACTGCGGTAGAAGTGGTAATAGCAGGAATCGAACCTACGACCTTCTGGTTATGAGTCAAGTACTCTACCACTAGACTACCGAGGCGTTTAGTATATAAAAAACTAAATCTTTAAGGAAGACGGTAGATGCTGATTTCAATTAGTTAAAAGACTGAATCAGTTAGCTTTCACGATAACTCATGCAAGCAAAAGGTCTCAGTTCCTATTGGGCTCAAATGGAGCAAAGCCTACCACACGGCGTAACCAGATGTTTGACATAACCCTGAAGGGTGCTCTTATGGATGTATGCTTTCCTACGTGCGGGCCCTAGTTGCACGATGTGGGGAACATCACCTCTAAGGTTAAAGTGCCAGTGTAACATCACAAGCGGTCTGACTCAAACGGGTCAGTCTCCGTAAGCCTGGAATGAGAATTTCGCACGTGCATGTTGTGTAAGTCCAAACATGTGTACTGACTGACTGACTATCTGGTAGCGCACTAACGCATTGTTTTTTTAGCCCCCCAAAATGTTAAGGCCCGGTATGGTTTAGTACTCTAAGGTTTGGTATGATCTGGTATATATGGTTAAACAAACCAGGCCTGGAATGACCTACATGTCACAAAAGTCTAAACATATATGCTGATGGACTGTTTATCTAAGGGAAAGAGCCAGCGATCTAGTTTTTCTTTTGTACGCTGAGGTCCGAAAACACTGTACGCTGAGGTCCGGAAACACTATACGCTAAGGTCCGGGAACATTGAAAGACTGAAAGGTCCGGGAACATTAAAAGACTGAAAGGTCCGAAAACACTGTACGTTGAGGTCTGGGAACATTAAAAGACTGAAAGGTCCGGGAACAAAAAAATTTATAAGCTTATAACTACTATCCCTCAGTTAGCTAATCTTATAACTAAAGTTCACAGCTTTCGGACCTTTAACTTTTTTGGGTTGGTACACGTGCATGTCGCATAAGTCCAAACATGTGTACTGACTGATTGACTATCTGGTAGGGTTAGTACACTGACGCATATTTTTTTTAGCCCCTCCAGATATTGAGACCTGGTATGGTCTGGTACTCTGAGGTCCAGTATGATTTGGTACATGTGGTTGAACAAGCCAGGCCTGGAACGATCTGCATATAACAAAAGTTTAAATAGATATGCTGCCGGACTGTTTATCTGAGGGAAAGAGCCAGTGATATAGTTTTTCTTCTGTACACTGAGGTCCGAGAACACTGTATACTGAGGTTCGGGAACATTGAAAGACTGAAAAGTCTGGGAACACTGTACGCTGAGGTCCGGGAACATTGAAAGATTGAAAGGTCCGGGAACACTGTATGCTGAGGTCTGCGAATATTGAAAAACTGAAAGGTCTGGGAATATTGAAAAATTAAAAGGTCCGGGAACCTTAAAAGACTGAAAGGTCTGGGAACAGAAAAATGCACAAACTTATAACTACTATCCCTCAGTTAGCTGATCTTATAACTGAAGTTCATAGCTTTAGGCAGTGCATTAAAGAAATAAATTGCAAATAAATTGCTTTGATCAATTTGATGCAAACAATTATTGCAATAGTTGCAATTAATTGCCAATAATTGCTTATAAAACAAAAATTTAATTTTTCTAGGTGCTCTAGGGTGTTTAAAGGACTATTAATAACATTTTTATGTTTTTTTATGCATATTTAATCTAATATACAATATTTTAATACTTATATAAATGAATTTAAAATCTTTGAAAAGAGTTATACTAAGTTATACAACTCATTACTAAGCTATTACTTGGTATTAATACCTGTAATATATTCAACAATAACTATTTTTATTTTTTAACATAGAAAATATAAACTTAGAATTCAATATAAATGATGAACAATATGAACACACTTTCATGTACGGTTCATAACATAAAAATTCTGCAACTGTACGTATAAGCAGTAAAAACTTACTGCTGGTGCGTAAAGTGCTTCAATTTTGTGAGTATGCTGCATGGAAACAAGGCCATATCCACAAAAACATCTATGCAATCGATCACACAATAGTAGAAACGAGAAGACACGAAGGTCACAACATTTTTGTGCACTACTCAGTATTATTTATGAATAAAAAAAACAGTATTGTACGTACACGTACGTGTGTTTCGTCGGTCTACGCAGCTTAATTGTATGCAAAGTAGTCGCACTGCGCGCGCACCGTGCCCACTTTGCACTGCGTGCATACTTGATCGCTTTGGCGCCCTATAACGCACGTTTGGCCTTGTTTTTTACTAGTTTTGAGCCCAATAAAACACCTCAGACTCTTAATTTTGAAATTGTATACAATTATTGCAATGAATTGTAATGAGCTAAGAGCTTGTAATGAATTATTGCTCCCAATTATTTGCAATTATTGCAATAATTACAATTATTGCTTTCAATACACTGGCTTTGGGACCTTTAACTTTTTGGGGTTGGTACACTCAGAAATGAAAATCTGCTATCTTATTTGGGTAGATCTGTTAGTCGGGTAAGAAAGATCAAGTAAGCAGTCACAGTAACTCGTAAGAATGAAAATGATGCTGGACCCCCTGGTGGTGCCCAGGAAATTGAACTATCATGGAACGGCTCACCAAAAATTATCCGCCGTCGCCGCCGAAAGTTATAGCCAGGTGCCTTCGGTGCCCACTGGAAAGGGCCCCGGCACTTTTGGTGCCCCTACCGAAATCTGTGTGACCAAAAACTGCCCCAGCGGAAATCGGCTTCCTAGGTAGCGCCAATGCAATTCATAGGAATGCATCCGGATGATGCGCGCAACGCTCCTCAAACTAATCTGCGGGGGTTTAGATTTTTAATCCTCACTGATCCGACAAGTCCGGTAACAATGGAAACAAATCTCCTGTCCGGTAAAGAAAGATCAACTCAGAAGTCGGGGCCCAACACGATTTTTGATGATGGGCTTCTATACGGGCTTCGACCCAAAAATTTAAGCTCACCATAGATAAAAACAAATTGCACAGATCTGACGCACGCAAGCGTGCAAATGGCCCTGGAAAGCCAAAAAAGAATTGGCGCCGCGCACGTACCCCGAGCTTTCCAGAGTATGGGCCAAGGGTAAGTTTTTTAGTAAGTGCCCCACGCTTCGCTTTCCAGGGCCACAAGCCGCGCCTCAAGACGGTATACACAACAAGGTGATTGGTTTAAGGCAGATAGATAGATAGTGCGAGATGATTAGATCACTGTATCTCTCATGAGGTCTGGGAACAGAAAAATGCACAAGCTCCTTGTGACCGCCATCCCCCATTCAGCTGGTCTTGTAACTGACGTTCACAGCGTACATCTTTCCTGCAATACATAAATCGATGCCTTTTCATCTTCTTCAGCCAACCTGTAGAGTTGTTGATCACAACGACTTGAGGATATGTTTGTTTGCTTCACGGTATATTAGCCCCCTGCTTTATCATGCTCATCTTCCCTGCGGCTCCCTGTTTTTCATAGAGTCAGCACCTTCTTTTACACTTTGCATTGCCCCGTCTCCTGCTTCATGACACGTCTTCTCTTTTCTACAGGGAACACCACAACACCGTAACCTTGTTTGCAGATCAGATGATGACAGCAGCACAGAAAGGAAAGGTGGCCTCGAGGAGTGGACTGGCAAGACTTCAGAGGCGGAGACACCTGGAGACGGAACGAAAGAGGTCAGCATCTCCTGATTCTTCTACTCGAAGGAAGAAGAATGTTGCACTGTTAGACTACCACGTTCAATGACAGCTCCAGAATCAGGTAAGGGGAGTACTCGGGGGTGGGACTGCAGATGAATACAGACTTGCAGCGAGAAGTGGACATCAACGGTCTCCAGCTGCTATCGCACAGTGGCCACTGGGTGCTGGTGACGAGTGGGTTGACTGAAGTTCGGGTCCGTACTTTCATGTGTTGGCACTTTTATGTGTTCTGTGTGTGCACACTCCCGTGGGTTCCGTGTGTTCGCACTCCTGCGAGTTCTGTGTATCCGCACACTTCCGTGTCTTGTGTGTCCGCACTATTTCATGCATTCCATGTGTCCGTAGTTCCGTGTCTTGTGTGTCCGCACACTTCCGTGTCTCTGTACCTTCGTGTGTCTCTGCACTTTCATGTGCCTCCGTTTGTGCAGGTCGGCCTACAACGATCATATTCTGCAGGTCATGGACAACCTTGCCGCACTCAACCGATCGGAATGGTTCACGGCTCCTCTCTCTCCCTGCTGAACACACCAGCACACCATTTTTCTGTTTGCTTCCGCCTCCACCAGAGTGCCCTGGTACAGGAGGGAATCAGCAGGATGATTGTACTCCGAAGGAGGTCAGTTGATGCTCTGCGTATCAAGGCATCGGAAGACAAGCAGGTCAAAAAAACACACACAACGGGGGATATGCATAGTAGATGCATCAAGAGTCCAATTGAGATACACTGGTGTAACGGCAAGCTCCTTCTTCCAGTCTCTATCTATCTTGTCTCGTCTTCTTTACTCTCAAGCAACGCAGCAGCAGCAGCAGCAGCAGCAGTCAGAGTGCGGTAAGCATAACATTCAATGGTTGGGATGCGTGAACCGCCGTGTGTCCGTGCTCCAGTGTGTTTAGTGTGGTTGCACCTTCGTGTCTCTGTATTTCCTTGTTTCCATACGTCCACACTTCTGGTGTGTGTGTCTTTACCTCCGTATGTCTGCACTTCCACGCGTCTGCACTTCTAGCCATCGGCACTTTCGTGTGTCTCTGTTTCTGTGTATGTCCACACTTTCGTCTGTCCGTACTTCTGTGTATGTCCGCACCTTTGTACGTCTATGTGTATGCAGCTACTCTCATAATGGGGGCTATGCACGGAGTAGGGAAGATCGGGACTCAATTCATAGAATTTTCCAGGTCAGCTCCCACGTGCTGCTTCTGATCTCGGAAGTTCCAACTCTGCTGCTTCTTCAGATCTCCTCCCACCTGCTTCTTCAGATCTCAGCTCCCACCGGCTCCTTCATCTTTTGGAAGTCTCACCTCTGCTGCTTCTTCAGACCTCAGTTCCCACCTGCTTCTTCAGATCTGTGCTCCCACCTGCTGCTTCAGGTCTCAGAAGTCTCAACCCTCCCCCCTCCATCCACTCTCACACCTACTTTTCCAACCTTCAGCAGCCTGCAGCCCCCCTCTCTCCCCATCTGTCTGCTGCATGGTCAGTCTCATGCAGATCTGTTTTGTTTGACCTCCTGCAGATCCCCTTTATCTTCTTTCCACAGAGTCTACAATCACACAGTCGTCTTGCCAGGCCTTCTTCCATCTGCTTGCTAGTCTTTTTATTTATAGACATCCCCTGCTGGTTGCTTGCCATTCTGGTATAGACAGACCCCTTCTACCTACCTGCTACAGCCCCCTCTGATGGGCGCCAGCAACGTCTCCTCAATCTGTTTGCATCTGCTTGCAGCCCCCCTGTATATTCACATACTGTCTTCCCGTCTGCGATTCATCTGATCCTTTTGTTCTTTCATTGTTCATTTCAGTGCTTTTTGTCGTGCCGCGTCCCTACTGGAACGGTAATTACCGTTCCCCTCTCCCTCTCTCTTGTTGTGCTTTATGCAGAACCAGCAGGGAGTGGGGGAGAAAAAAAAACGCCAAGCCGTAAAAGGCAGCAGATCGGTTCCTTTTTGCGAACCTCAACGTCCTTCTTATTCCTGTGTGCCTTCTCGATTTTGTCTCTCTTCACACTCAACACAAGGGAGGTTTGTTCCAAAGCAATAGAGGTCGTATGCATGATGGTTGTTATACACACGGTTTAGCTGCATATCTGTCGCTGCTTTTTTGTGTGTGTGCACACACCTCCGTCGGGTTTCAGACGGTCAGTCAACAGAAAAAAGGAGAGGGAATGGGTGTTCCAACCACAACAGTCGGACTTGTGGTTTTTTGTCCATTCCGGTCGCGTTCTTCCTCTACTCTCCCCCACACGGTCCCACTCCTTACACTCTTGTCCCACTCTTCAGACTAATACTATATAATCTCTCCCGACTCCGCAGTTTTCTCCTCCCCCTTTTTGTCCTCCCTCCATTCTCGTAGGTACACCATTCTCCTCATTTCGGGGCTTTTCTTATTATTGCTTTATGTTGTTAGTGTGTTGTCTGCAGCAGCTCTGCGAGAAAGATGCACAATACAGCGAGATTACAGAGCTACCGGCGGGAATGACCATGCACCAGACAAGGACAGCGGTCTCATGACTGCATTTATCGACTGGAGGAAGCAGAGAGCGGAAGTAGGGCTGACGAGACTGGGTTTTCCGCTTCCGTCAGGGCGAGTTCCGATCGTGGACAGACGAGAACGGTAGGTGTCATGGTGCTGCCGATGAACTTTTGGTTGATACAGTACCTAAGACTCAGACGTTCCTCCTCCTTTTCCTTTTCATGATACCCACCCATCCTTGAGTGAATGAGCGACAGGTTGACTGGCTGATTTAGTAAGTGAGTGACAGACTGTTGCGGCGTTCCAGTGGAGTGGTGGGTATTGCTCCCGCACAGTAATGCGTCTTCTTCTTGCCTTATCTGTCTCGTGCCCCTCTCCTTTTTTTTTCTTGTACGTCCTCCCTGACGTCGTTGTCTGTATGGCTGCCTGTCCGTCTGTGTGACTTACTGTCTATCTGGTCTGCCTGCGTCACTGACTGACTGGATGCCTACCTGTCTGGTTGTCTACCGGTATGGCTAACTGCCTGGCTACCTGGCTGACGGACTGTCTGGCTGGATACCTAGCTGTCTGGCTCGTTGCCTCCCCGACTGTCTGCCATTCCGCAGCTCATCTGATTGATCGCTATCTGCAGGCGCTCAGCCAGACTCTACAACGCGAGGGGTTGAGGGATGCCCAAGACCTCCAGAGAGATTTGGCGAGGGTAGAGACGAGACTCCCCCATCAGTGTTGCTTCCTTTTTCTTCTCCCCTTCCGCCTCGCTTTTTTTGTTGGTCGTTCCATCCTTCACACATCAATTCATTCTTTGTTTCCCTCTTTTTTTTTGCTTCCTTCAAACCTCCCTCTGCCCGTCCCTCCTTATGACGAAGGTTTCCTCCTCCATCCACTTTATTCAGGTCCCCTGATGAGCCATGCACGCGGTCTTTTACTTCATTTCTTCCGTGCCAGTATGCCTTTCTCTCCTTTTTTTGAAAAAAAAAATTTTTGTAGCTCCAGGGTCCCCTTCCTCTCTTGCTTTTGCAGCCGCCACAGCTCAACTTCCCTCTGGACCCCAGTCGCAGAGAGGAGATGACTGGCTGCCTGATCAAACAGGGAAAGGCATCAATCATTGTTCACCGTCCACAGTATGCAGATGCACATATGTTTTCAATCATTGTTCACCGTCCACAGTATGCAGATTCACATATGTCCCAGTCAGCTGAAGCAGGTTTTCAAAGCTGTAGAGCGTGTCACTTCTGCCTCAGTCCCCAACCTTTTTTTTTTCTTGGTGTTCTCCTCTGCTCCTTCTTCCTCCAGACTCCCCTGTTCTTTTTTTCCCTTTACTCTCCCTCCTCTACGGCCCTTTTGCTCATCTCCCCGCATTTTTGTATCCCTCTTCTCCTCATTCTCTCTTTTTTTTTTCTGTGCGCTCCCTGTCGATCCCCTCCTCCCTTCTGTTTTCTCCTCATATTTCCTCACGTTCTTTTCGTTCTCTCCTCTGCTTGGTTCTCTTATTCCCCAGTTCCCGTCTTCCATTTCTGTTTGTCTTCTTTTTGTTTATTCCCCTGCTTCCACTGTTCCGGTGTCCTCCAGTTTCCCCACCCTTCTGTCTCTTGTTCTCCTTTCTTTTCCTCTTTTCCTCACTCCCTCTCCTGCTCTTTTTTTTCCTCCAGTAACACGCCAATATTGGAGCAGCAACACTCTTTTTTGTATTACTGCTATAACGTGGTTGACATCACGGGCCGCTACATGATAAACGCGGGTATATCCGCAGTGTACACCGGTTGGTCTTCCGGTTGAGATTCCAGTGCTTCCCGGTCGTGTGCCCCGGTGTGTTCCCACACAAGCTCATGACATTGTGCGTCCTCCTGCGGGAGACGGAGGTTGCCAAGTAAGAAAGTATACATGAGCGGAGGGGGGATGATTCTTTTAATCTGGTGGAGGTATGCTCCTGGCTGCAGCCTGGCCGTGACCCGCGGAAGGGGAGCAGTTTTTGAGTGCGACATCCCTCTGACATGTGAACTTCCACCTGCCTGATGGGATACTGGAACTGGCTAGATAGTAAGCTATGGTAGAGAGAGAGGCATTCATTAACTAAAAAAAAGAGAGAGCGGAAATAGTGCTGACGGTATACCGGTTATCAGATTGTTTCCATCAGACGTATATGAAATCTAACCACAGCCCCAATAATACAATACTGCTATAACCTAAACTAACTACGGCAGGAAGCCTATCTTCTAAACATAAATTCTATCTCATCCTATAGGTACATGACCACCTATAGCTAAAATGAATGATTACTCCTAGATATAGCTAAAATAAATGATTACTCCTAGATTTATTGAACCATCTAGGAGTACTTTAGTCTACCTTAATAAAATATGTAACTACCTAGTTAAAATATGAAGCTAGTTAAAACAGTGAGGGTCAACCAATCAGCCAGAATAGGTTATAATCTTAATAAAATAGGTAATGATGCACATAGTTAAAACAGGTGATCACAGTCAGATCATTCGGCTAGAATATATAACCATCCAAGTAGAATATAGATAAACTACAATCTAAATAAAATAAATGACTCCTCAGCCCACTTAAAAATGATTATTCTACAGTCATGAACTTGGTTGTGTACGGTACTTGAAGAACTTTAGAGATCATGTACTCCTTCACTCATTGTTTTCCTCGTTCTTCCTCGTGCTTTTGCAAGACAATAATGCACACACTGAAAAAGACATACACAAAACGATACTGCTAGCACAAGTATCGGCAATTCCGGGTTGACGCGAGGACTCATGAAGCTTATGCCCGCCCACTTGCCGGAGATACAGAGCAGTACCAACGTTGGCAACGAGGTCTCATTCTCACATACACGCTTACACTCATACTCACATTCATTGGTGAAATGCATGCAATCGCTCTATCTTGTACTGGTAGTCACACAGTCATGCACTTGCAGTCACCTTCCACCAATGCAAGTACCTGTTCTGATATAACCACAGTCATGCACGGCCCTTGAAAAACTCTGAAGTTTGTGCACTTGTCACCCCTCCTTTTTCCTCATTCTTTTTCATGCTTCTTTGTAGCACAATGCACATACTGAAAAAGGTATACATGAAACGATACCGGCAGCACCAGCATCAGTAAGGGTGGAACGCGAAGACTCACAAAGCATGCTTCACTTGCTGTAAATATACAATAGCACCAGCGGCGGTAAGGGCTGAATGCGAAGACTTACGAAGCATGCCCACTTACCGCAAACACATGGCAGCACCAGCGGCGGCAAAGGCGAAACGCAAAGACTCACGAAGCATGCCTAGTTGCCGCTGTTACCGAAGCCAAAAGTGTTAGGACAGCGACGTTCGTACACCACTCCATATAGTCATGCACTTGCAGTCACCTCACACCAAAGCATGTACCTGTTTTAATATATCCATAATCATGTACGGCCCTCAAAAAATGGAGTCCGTGCACTCATCACTCCTCCTTTTTTTTTTCCATTCTTCCTCATACTTCTGCTTTTTTTTTTTAACAGAACGAGCGATACACACACTGAAGGAATATACAAGAATCGATGCCCGCTTACCACAGACACATAGCAGCACCAACTTTGGCATGGGGAAAATTATACACACACACAGACACACACACACACATACACACACACATACATGAGAAGTGCATACCCACTTACTGCAGATACAGAGCAGCTGTACCAATGTCGGTAAGGGCGAAATGCGAAGACTTATAAAGTATACCGGGCCCATTTGCTGCAGATGCATCGCAGCATCAGCATTAGCAAGGATACAACGCAAAGACCCGAGCCTGCTGGTACCCTCGCTGCATCATGCTGACCTCCCCTGACTGATCTATCCCCTCTGCTGCCTAGACACCCACAGTGCATCACGGCGGCTTTGTGCAGCCGCGCGCGTAGCGAACATGGCTCTACTCTCCCCGTGGCCTTCACCTGGCTAAGGGCCCCTAGCCGACAGATGGCCCAGGCCCAGGGACTTAGGGTGGTAAGTGCTGACCACACAGCCGCCCTGCGAGTCCCCAGAGGAATGCCCAGAATCTGCCCCTCCATGTTAAAGGCTGTGGTGCGGTTGGCTGCGGCACCGTCACTGCTGCAGGTTTACCAAAACAAACTTCCAGCTTGGTTTTAGCATCACTATGAATCTCTTTTTCCCAGCGATCTCCTGTGCTGTCTCTGACAACAAAGCCGTTAAGCCGCCTTATGGTCTTTTCAATCGGCTCCACAATGGACATCAAGCTTCGTTCATCAACGTCGTCAACGCCGATCTCGGCTATCAACTCCTTATATTGTTGAGCAGAAGCAACAGGATAGAGACGCATCAGACGATGAACCTTGCTGGAGCCTTTGTTGAAGTAATCGGCGATTCGGATGATTTCCTTTACCTTGAGAGTCATGAATGTCAATGAATACCACTCCTGATAAACAGTCTGCGTGGTCTTGGTCATGTTCTTATACATGAACCGCTTTGATGTAGTCCCGGTTTTTTAGAACTCTACGTGAGCTTTCGCTCTAAGCAGATTCATTAACCCCAAAGAAGTCTCGCCTCCATATGATGTCCGTATTTCCTCACCATAGTCCCGTTCCACCTCTGCTTTCGGTGGAACTTTTTGCACTTTGAAGTACTTCCTCGTCAATATGCGAACAAACAAGGTGGTTGTGACATGGTCACTTTGTGCTCCTCTAACCAGACGCTCCATAGGATTATTGTTGCAGAACTATAGATACTGCAGCAAAAGTTCTACAATACACATGATGTATACGAACAAATCAGAAAACAAGAACTGCTTGCCGGAATGCTTGGCTGTATATAGTTAAAGACCGCTCGAGACGAATCCGATTTTAGGATTGTGTGCGCATCATATGTATCACCATCATGCAGGCATACCAAGGCTTCTGTAATTTAAAATTATAAGTTTATATCATAAGTAGTTGCTGCGGAAGGCAAAACAAACGGCCTCACAGTGAACTTAAAAGGCCCCATTCCACATACTACAGCAATGCTCGCAGCTCCAAAGGCCTCGGAGGGCATGTCTCCAGGAGCGCCGGCAAGACATCCATGCAGCGGCCCCCACCAAATTTCAGGATATATGCGTGGGCCCGATATACCCGGGCCCCATCGATTTTATGGTACAGCGCCGCCCTCTCTACCAAAAAACGCTCAGATAACGAATCCGATTTTAGGATTGTATGCACATCATACAAATCACTGACATCGTGTAAAAGTGTATAAGCGATGCAATATTTGAGGCTTCTCAGGTTGTGATACAATACGCTGGTACCTTCTCCCTTAAGAGGTGTTGTTCCCGCGGCTTGGGGGCCGCACGTAGAAAAGCGTACATCGATAAGAGCGCCTTTCGGGGTTTGTGTCAAACATCCGGTCATGCCACGTAGTAGGCTTTGCTCCATTTGAGCCCAATAGGAACTGAGACCTTTCGCTTGCATGGGTTGATGTATGAATGGCCAAGCTTGTACACACAGCCTTCTTCGATCTTGAGCTCAAGTTTTCTGTATGTCTGGTTCAGGATTGAGTAGCGGCTCTCCCGTGTTTTTGGTTATTTCTGTAATTCTTTGCTGTTTCAGTATCTTCTGCAAGACTGGAATATGAACTGGACATGGCGTCACTGTGGTTGCACCTCAGAGGGAAGAACCTACCAAGAAGGGTGCTCGCTGTCTAGTTACCGTCCACAACCTTGGAGATCATGAAGAGAGCAGGTGAGAGCTGTACACCATACATGTAGATATCCATCTCTTACCACGCAAGTGAAGGGAAGTGGTACTCATTTCTTACCACAATCTGTGTGTCTGTTGTATACCGAGTCTCTATGGATGTTTCCTTTACAGTCTCTTCAGACCCGTTGCAGAATCTTGTACACTTTTCCGTCAGGCCTCTAACAAAATCCCCTCTCCCCTGTTTCTGTTCAGATCTTAGATGTCTCTCCTATTTCTGTCAGACCTCCAATGGAACCTCCCCCTCCCCTGTTGCCGTCTACCTCCCCTGTTTCAATCAGACCTCCAACAGAATCCCTTCCCTGTTTTCGTCTAAATCTTAGATGTTTCCCTTGTTTCCATTAGGTCTCTGAGAGAACCCCTCCCCTATTTCTGTCCACCTCCCCAGTTTCCATCAGATTTCCTACAGAACCTCTCCCCTATTTCTGTCCACCTCCCCAGTTTCCGTCAGATTTTCTATAGAACCCCTCCCCTGTTTCCGTCAGATTTCCTATAGAATTCTTTTCCTGTTTCCGTCAGACCCCCCACAGAATCCCTCCCCTGTTTCTATCAGACCCCCCACAGAATCCCCCCCCTGTTTTTATCAGACCTCCCACAGAATCTCTCCTCTGTTTCCGTCAGACCTCCCCTGTTTCTTTTAACCCCTCCCCGTTTCCGTCAGACCTCCCATAGAATCCCTCCCTTGTTTTTATTAGAGCTCCCCCGTTTCCGCCAGACCCCCCGCAGAATGCCTCCCCTGTTTTCGTCAGACCTCCCCTGTTTTTTTCAAACTCCTCCTTATTTCTGTCAGACCTGCTACAGTATCTTTCCCCTGTTTCCGTTCACCTCTCAGATGTTTCCCCTGTTTTCCGTCAGACCTCCTACAAAATCCCTCTCCTGTTTCCGTCAGACCCGCTACAGTATCTCTCCCCTGTTTCTATCAGACCTTCCATAGAATCTCTCCCTTGTTTCCGTCAGCCCTCCCCTGTTTCTGTGAGACCTCCCATAGAATCCTTCAACTGTTTTCGTCAGACCTCCCCAGTTTCAGTTAGACCCCCCGACAGAATCCTTCCCCTGTTTCTGTTAGACCTCCTCTGTTTCCGTTAGACCTCGCCCTCTCTTTGTCAGACATCCTACAGAATCCCCCCCTTGTTTTCGTTAGACGTTCCATAGAATCCCTCTCCTGTTTCTGCTAAACCTCTCATAGAATCTCTCCCCTGTTTCTATCAGACCTTCCACAGAATCTCTTTCCTGTTTTCGGTAAACCTCCCCTGTTTTTGTGAGACCTTCCACAGAATTCTTCAACTGTTTTCGTCAGACCTCCCCTGTTTCAGTTAGACCTCCCACAGAATTTCTCCCCTGTTTCTGGTAGACGCCTTACAGAATCGCTCCCCTGTTTCCGTCAGACCACCCATAGAATTCCTTCCTTGTTTCCATCAGATCGGTACAGAATCATTCCCCTATTTCCATCAGACCTCCCCCTGTTTTCGTCAAACCCCCCACAGAATGCCTCCCCTACTTTTGGCTAAGTTAAACCCCTTCTGTTTCCGGCAGACCTCCCCTGTTTCTGGCAGACGTCCTAGAGAATCCTTCCCCTTCTTCCATCAGACGTCGTACAGAATTCTTCCCCTGTTTCCGGCAGATGTCCTACAGAATTTTTCCCCTATTTTCATCAGAGCCCCCGACAGAATCCCTCCCCTATTTCCATTAGACCTCACCTATTTCCGTCAGACCTCCCACAGAATCGCTCCCCTGTTTCCGTCAGACCACCTACAGAATTCGTTCCTTATTTCCATCAGACCCCTACAGAATCATTCCCCTATTTTTGTCAGACCTCCCCCTATTTCCGTCAAACCCCCCACAGAATGCCTCCCCTACTTTTGGCTAACCCCTCCTGTTTTCGGCGGACTCCACACAGAATCTCTCCCCTGTTTCCATCAGATCTTCCGTATAGAATCCTTTGCATACGGATGATAAATGTGTTCCTATCTATAATTGTACGTATGTACGTATATGTACACCTTTTGTTTTGCTCCCCATGCAGCTGTGTAGCTCAGAAAAGGAGGACGCTTGCTGTTCAGCTTAAGGGCACCCCCCTCCGTGACCGCTGCATGATCTACTCGATTCCTCTATCTGGTATTGCTCCAAAAAATGGCTATCGGTCCTTATTTATATTGTTTGACCCACAGAAAGAATGTTGGCTACAATGATCACGTGACTGTTTATACTTGCTGCTGCTGCTACTCGTTGCTGCAAGTTTCGGTAACCAGGTGTGACGGTGGTGAAGATATAGGGACTCATTAAAAATAATTTAATGATCCACACACCACAGTATGTTTTCATATCGTACACACAAACACCCACTATTTACATATCATAGAGACAAACACTCGCGGCTAACGTGTTGTACAGATAAACACACAGTCTTGATTTCCCTCTCTTACTCAGATACTACAGATGACCAACGTGGCGAGAAGAATCACGATCTCTATCCATGATGATGGGGTGTGGCAGAGGCTTCAACAGCTCCTCCATTCTCAGGAGCTAAATGCTCACAATGTGCTTTGGGAGTTAACTGGTGTAACTACAGCAGACGAAACTAATACTGCACCGGTGCACGGGGTCAGGTCAGTACTTACTCTTGATGCATTGACGTGTTATCGCGTTTTATGCATCAGAGGAAAAGGAGCATCGGGGCGGGGGGGGGAGGGAGTGGGTGGGGAATGCAAGCTGTAGTTGACGTCATCAATCGGGGGTCAAAGAGGAATGAGGACCCCGCAGCCTTGTGTGCTTCTGTTTCACTATTGTCGCTGTGCAGTAATTTTCTTCTCATATGAATCCTTGGCCTCACACTAGCTATATATGTGAGCTATGATATCCATGCAGAAAAAACCCCTTCTCATCAGTAGCAAATGATTCCACTTACTTACGTGCATGTGTCTCTCTTTCCTGCATGGTCCTTTGTGCTCTTATGCCAAGCCGCAGTTTGAGAACACACAGCCAATGGATACACAGCGTTCGCCACCTTCTCGTGCCGGCCGGGTCTTGCAGTGCTTCTTCGAGCTGGGTTCTAGCCCCTCTCTTCATGGCTCCTCTGGTTTTGGCTCTTCACCTCTTTCTCATCCCTAGTCTTATCCTCACTCGGAATAGCGTGACTGACAACGCTGTCCCTTCCTCCTCTTTTGATAAGGTCGGTTGGTTAGCCTCTCTTCTGTGTCCACTGCTACAGCCAAAAACAACATACTTCACTATTATGATATTTTGCCGTCCTTTCGTTCTCGTTTGTCTATTTTCCCATCTATCTGTCTGCTTGTCTGCCTCTGTGCCTGTTTGTCTGAATGCCTGCCTGCCTGCCTGCCTGTCTACTTGTCTGCATCTCTGCCTACCTTGCTGCCTGTGTCTTTCTTCTTGTTTATCGAACACTGCCATAACACTGCACGGTTTGCCCTGTTTGGACAGACAAACTACTATGATAGATGCCCTACATACTCTAGGGTAATCTGGGTAAATGCTATTAAAATACTAGGTATTTTTTTTTTTTTACAAAAATACTAGGCAATATTTTAGTAAACTAAAAAAAATGCTATAAAATTTTTTTAGTATGTCTCACAGTAACATCTACGATAATACATGGTACAACAATAGAGATAAAATTGTTTTAAACTGATTGTATACTCCAAAAAGATTATTTAAAGTGATATAAGCTTGATTAAATGAATATATAGATAGATGCTAACTTCTAGAAAGTTTAGGACGTCTCTCATTTACAACGATCGACAAAAGAACGACAAGGGTGTGCAAGAGACGAACTCATCTGATAACGGCCGGCAGTGACATGCATGCAGCCTGGAATTAACTGTCGATTCAAGCTCGACAGAGATTTGATTGTTGTGTTCGGTTGTATTTCCCGCAGTGGCTAAAGGGGGTGAGGATGCGGAAGCATTCTTTGAACCCAAAGAAGATTGACAGACCAGTCGTATCCAGTCGTCAGTTTACTCCCAATGGAGTGGTTAGTTTTGCAAGAGGGTTTTCTCCATGATTCGAACGTAATGAATAAAGAAGAGAAAAAAAGAAATGAATTGGGATTGATTCAGCTTGAGCTTGGTGCTGAGCAAATGACGAGATTGCTGTCTGATCGATGTCTCAGGTTATGCATACTCATATATGATATATCTCTTCATTATAAGTTAATTTACTTCTCTTGTTAAAACAGTGATCTACTGAAACTGTACTAATCTTGATACTATAAAAATGCTAAACATTTTTTATTTTTACTATAGTGTATGCCCTAGCATAATTTTAGAAATACTAAGCACTTACGGTGTAATATGCTCTAACTGCCCTAGTATTTCCCTAGTAAATTCTATTTAAATGCTACTAGTAGTGTAATTTTAGTATTTGCCTAGTAGTTTGTCTGTCTGAACAGGGCAAACCATATGCCAGTCTGCAGACCTCCTTTATCTGTACTATATTGTAACACCGCACTCGAGTTGTTTGTCTGTTCATCTCTCAGTTGGAGATTTTTTTTCTGCCGGTCAAGTGTCTGCGTAGAGGTCTTTGGCCGAGCTCCCTTATGGGCCCGTGTTCTTTGAAAATATCCGAAAAGTCACATGCATCTGTTGAAATAATCACACTGCTAGATGAATCAGATGGAAGGGTCATCTGTGACGTACCACAATGTCATTTGAAATATGTATAGTTATCATCCTTTTACTAGTGTATGGCTGCCTGTTTCAAAGGCTCCTACTAGTAAACTGTTTCTTACTTCTTGAACGATGTACATTGCCCTTGTAGGGAGAGATGGAGAACGCTGAGGAGGGTGGTAATAAGAGGCAGGGCCTGGAGAGGAGAAGGCTGATGTACGCGGATTCACTGCATGTCCTGTTCTGCTTCCAGGCCTTGAGGAGGGAGCATGGTAGTATGATGTGGGAATGGGTGCCCCTCTAGAGGCATGCAGAGGGCTCAGACACTTGAAAGGCTACTCAGCTTCTCATTAATTGAGTGGAGGAATGCAGTGGTAGCTACAAAGCTTACGGGTGTGTTAAAGTTTCTGGTGGATTTAGAATTCAAACGAAGGCCCGGGGCAATCGCCCACCTACCCTCCCAGTGCTCCTGCCCTTCAGGCCTTTCAGCAGCAATTTGAGTGGGTTGGTACAACAGCATGCAGAAGACATCTCGGAGGGTCCAGGGGTATTGATTGAGGCTTCAAAGAACTTCAACCACTACAAGGCCACCAAGGAAGGGTTTCGGATTCTCATAAAGCCAGAACTTTCCGCTGCCTCTGGTGCAGCATCTGATTCAAAGAGGTTTGTTGAAGGAAACGTTAGATCGACTGACAGTGTTTATATGTCCAAGATGCTGATTTTTCCCTCTTTATCCCAATACCGGGAAGCCTTTCTTTTCTTCTAAATCAAACTGTTACAGCCTCGTTCGACATGTATGGCTTACTCTCTTAAAACTCTGTATATCAGCTTTTCACTGCATAATTGCTGTGCACATCTTTGACTGCATGCGCATATATGAAAAGCCTGATAACATGAGAGTCCGAGTATCACTGTGTAACATCATGCAGAACACTTATCATACACACATCATATGCAAGTTTGAACGTTTGTTTGAACATATAATCCTTTTGTCCTGGATGTAGACCCAAGAACGAGCACACTGATATGGCCGACGATCGAGAGGGTGCAGCACCTGGAGAAGCTTCTGGCTGATAAGGCAAAGGCCTAGCTTGAAGAAAAAGGATGTAGAGCTGGAAAGTGCACAGCAAAAGCACAAGAAGTCAAGTGGGAGGCACCAGAGAGTGGAACAGGGTTTGAGGGAGAAGGAAAGAAACATGGAAGGGGATATGAAACAAAAAGAATAGAAGTACATGAAGGAGAAGGAGCAAATAGTGATGCAGATGTTTGAGAGAGTTAGAATTGTGATGAAAAACACTCTCAGGGAGTCGAGAAGAGCCAAGAAAGCTGTCAAAGAGCTAGCGACTTGGGCATGGAGAGCAGATTCTCGCTTATGCTCTTGAGCGGCTTGCAACTGAAGGCGGGGGGTGGGCCGTGTTTCCGCTCCAACAAAGAAGAGGACCGGGGCTTGCAGTAGGAGCGAGAAGTAGGCCGGGTGCTGCGGCGATCCTCGTTGACAACTAGGTTAACAATGATAGAAAGCCCTCAGAGTCTTCCTCAAGCGGAGTCGACAAAGCTCTAGAAGATGCTGCAAAAGAACAAAGGTTAAATGAAATGAAAAAGCGAATTAAAGCGGATCTGAATACAAAAAAAGTGCCAAAGAAAGCGCCACCGCCAGAAGAGATGAGAGCAGTAGCATTCGCAGAGCCTCCTCAGGAAGTCTTCGGTAGTTAGCAGGGAGCTTTTAGTCTAGCACAGGCTATAGCAGGCACCGGAGTCCCTCCAGAAATAGGCATTGCGGCTCTGCAAACCAGACTCAGGCCCGGAATCCTACCTTCTGGCCATTCCCCTCCACCCCAGCCTGGCCCCCCTCCTGTGGCTATTAAAGTTGAAAATCTGCGCCTGGTTTTCATGCCTAAGTCAGGGCCCATAAACAAACTCTCCGGGACGTTTGGCGGGCACACTGCCGACAGATCTCAAACTAGTTCCTTCATATCAGAGGTTGAAGAGTGGGAAGGACGACGACGATCTGCCTGTTCTTCCAGTCGGTCAGGAGGAGCTCAGGACATCCACCGTGGACACTCCAGGTTGGAAGCTTTCAGTCGTCTCGAGGAAAGAAGAGGACACTGTTTGGTAGGATGGGAATTTGAACGCGGAGGTCAGTATGATTAAGATAGACCTTTACAATATAAAAAGAATTCTAAAGGAAGCTTTGATCTGTGGTAGAAATCTTGTAACATGCCGGGGAGGGGATTGAAGAGAGAGATGGAGACTGTCGATCGATCGCGTATCTCCACGTTCTGTCTATCTTTTAAAAGTATGTATGTGTATGTATGTCTGAGGAGGGGCTGAGAGCATCTGCACGTACACCGACACACAGTGCACGGCTTGCGGACACATGAAATTGGAAACACGCGTACTCATCCAGAAAGAGGGAAGGAAGGAAGGAAGGAAGGAACTTCAAGGAAGGAAGGAAAAAACGAAAGAAAGAAAGAAAGAAAGAAAGAAAGAAAGAAAAAAAAAAAAAAAAAAAAAAAAAAAAAAAAAAAAAAAAAAAAAAAAAAAGAAAGAAAGCAAGTAAGCAAGGAAGGAAGGAAGAAAGGAATTATATCTTTTTTGCTTCTTCTCCGGCGGAATGCCGTCTTCCCCTTCTTTCCCCCCCCTTCCCATTTCTCTTTCCATTTGCTTCCTTAGTTGCTTCCCTCAGAGTCTCTCCCTGCGGGTTGAGGGGCGGGGATGCAACTTAGTGCAGGAGCTCTCTCTTTCTATTTCTTTGTCCCTCAGTCTTTCCTTCTTTCCTTCTGTAAGTGTAAGTGTGGTGTTTGTCTGAGTGCGTGGGTGTGAGTAAGTGAGAGAGGCCACAGGGAGAGAGAGTGTACGCTGCATATATGCAATCCCTCCTTCTCCCTTGGTTCCGTCTTTTTTCGATCGATTCACTAACATGTAGGGGGCCAGTGGAATTGGGAAAAAAAGATGGTCAGCAAGAGGTTGTGCAATAGGGGTCTAGATACGGGGGGGGGGTGGCATAGTATATAGAGAGTCTGACGTACCTAGGGGCTACGCCTTAAAGGCATTGTATATAAAGGCATTTTACCCTAGGGGCAACGCCCCAAGGGTGTTGTATTTTATGTATAAGGTCTTAGACAGGCTACATGCCTTCATTAACAAAAAATTGAGCGAAACTCACAAATAATCATATTGTGTTAGCTAGATCTAGCCAGTTTATATCAGCCTACGCGCTTTTATATATCATAATCTGGTCGTTAAATCAAAATCAAACATGATTCATTCATTCTTGTGACTCTTGTTTGTTCTATGTGGAAGAAAGTCCTTATACATCAGCATACATGTCTGAATAAAACGGTTTTTAAATGCTCATGTATATTGCCTTGGAAAACGCTCTCACAACGCCTCCCTACGATCTGCTGTGCCCCTGCAGGGGCATTGTATATAGCGGTCGGCCGAAGGCCGACGTCCCCCCCCAAGGCGCTTAGCCTATATACATGCAAAGCAGACAACGCCCCTTCATGGGGTGTTGTAAAAGCAATTCTAGACCCCTATGTTATGCACCTCTGGCTTGTTATTCAAAGTAAAGAAGACCCCTTTCTACGTCGTCACCATATCAGTCCTGTTGATCTTTGACTTTGAAATCGCTTGGCTTGATGCTTGATGCACTTATTATTTTCTCTCATAAAATCAATCCAACTCTTGTTTTTTTTGCTTTTCATTCCAGGAGAGCATCGCTGTTGTTTGTTATGATCCTCTACTAAGAGAATTAAGGACTCATACTCATTGATAATCCCCATGCATGCGTCTTTTCTTTGCTTGGTCATGTGACACTGTGTGAAGCAAGGTTCGATATCTCCATGTTGGAACAACAATACTGTTTCTGTTTGCAGAGATCGAAAGAGTGGGATCGTCGGACTCCTTCAAGGGTCAGTGTCAGAGCAATCAGACTTGGGATTGCAAAAAGCATGCAGACTGTTCCAGTTCTGTTCTTTGCTCTTTAGAGAGGACCTGCCTCGGTTTCATGGCACACGTGAAACGCATTTGGCAGGTACGGCCTCTCGCATCAAGTCTTCCGTTGCATGAGCCATCGTGGGAGTCTGAACTCGAACTGGGTTGATTACATCTCGGTTCAGGGAGTTAGTAAGCTCTTTTTATCGGTTCAGAATCTCTAGAGCGAGCTGTTGGCACATTTGTTCAGAACAGGGTGTGTTGTGTGACATACAAGACCTGTTTGGGCGCTTGTATATATCGGCTTGTCAGGCAGAAGTAATTCTGTACCTGGATTTCAAAAGGCAGAGTGGTGTTAAGTCTGTTAGCTACTGTTCCCTCATGAAGGTTTCTCTCCCATGCACGGTTGACGTAAGTCCGCCATCTGTGTTGGTCTCCTCACTTTCGTTCACTTTACTTTGAGCTCAGCTTTTTGGTTGTGCAGTTTCATTGTTTCACTCTGACCCTAACCCCCATCGTTGCAGGAACAACGAAACTGATACAGCAGAGAAAACAAAGAAGAAGAAGAAGAAGAAGATTCTGAAGAAGAAGAAAAAGAAGAAGAAGAAGAAGAAGAAGCAGAAGAAGATTCTGAAGAAGAAGAAGGAGAAGAAGAAGAAGAAGAAGAAGAAGAAGAAGGAGAAGAAGAAGAAGACGAAAAAGGATGGGTCGCTGCCGGGGGGGGTTGGAGAGTTCGAGGAACACTTGTAACCTCAATTCGGTAGACGTGCAGTTCCTTAAACCCCCAGATGAGTTCTTCGATGGCCTCAAAGAGATGCAATAGGATTGCAAAAAGCATGCAGACTGTTTCAGTTCTGTTCTCTGCTCTTTAGAGAGGGCCTGCGTTAGTGCTGTGCACACCTTGAAGCACTTCTGGCAAGTAAGCCCTCTCGCATCAACTCTTCCATTGCATGAGCCGCCGTGGGAGTCTGGACACCACCTGGGTCGATGTTTCTGCCCTGGAGCACAGAGGACGTCTGCCGTATTAGAACTATAAGCATTGTCAGTTTGAACGTCTAACTTTTTATCATTTATGGGAAATCGACCTCCAAAGTTTCACCAAAATTAATAAATTAATTAGTTTTCTAAATTACTTTAGTTTACTATTGTAAATTACTCTAGAAATTACTTTAAATTACTTTATATTACTGACTTGGAGCTACACTGAAACTATAGTGTGACACAATTAAAATTGTAACACAATACTCCATATACTAGTACCAGTGATACAAATAATTATGTCACAATAAGTGTGATGAAATAGTTTGAGTAAGTTAGGTGTGATGAAATTGTTAGACAAACTTTGAAGTAATCTTAGACTTTTAAAATGACTAGCAGCCACTAACTTGAAATCTTCAGAGTCGTTGAAGGTCAGACTCACCTCATTCATTCATTCATTCACTCACTCACTCACTCACTCACTCACTAAGTCTTCCCTCACTTACCTTACCCACTTACTCGCTCACTTACTCACTCACTTACCTCACTCACCTACCCACCCCACTCACCTCACTCACCTCACTCACTTACTCACTCACTCACTCACTCCCTCACTCATTTACTGCCTTGGTCATTCATAATTTATTCATTCATTCATTCATTCATTCATTTATTCATTCATTCATTCATTCATTCATTCATTCATTCATTCAATCAGAATCGTCTCCTTCCTCTGCGTTGCTTTCATGCTTTCTTTTTTGCTACGCACCTAATGGTCCTGAAAGCCCCCCGCTGCGGCCCGAACGTCCTCTAGAAGGGGCCGATGCGCTGCTACCCCCTCTACTGGACATCATTCTTTTAAAGATATTGTCACTGTACTGATCAGATGTCCCTCTCCTTCCCTTGCTTCCACCCCATGCAGTCCGTGCAGCGGCTATAACGCCGCCCCTCGACACATGTCAAGCCGCGATCTACAACTAATTTTATCACACATAAGTGTGATTTAATTGAATCAGTCAAAAGTTCTTAAAATTACAATTATTGTTTCATAAATCATTATGATACAAAAGGTTTTAGAAATTTTCATTGTCACACACTATAGTTCCCGTGTACTCGGAGCTAAATTACCTATTAGTAATAACTTTAAATTACTCTCAATTACTCATCTAAATTACTCAAAAAAAGAATTTAGTATTATTTAGATAAAGTAAATTATTTTCACAGCTAGTTTCACAGATTTCAATTCAAAGTTTTTTGTTTTAATTTTTTTTTTGGTGTCATAAAGACTCAAAATTGTGTTGTTTGAATGTTTAGTTGAATGTTTTCTATAGTTTTTCTAATTTTTTCATATCTTATATACACAAATATTTTTATATTATTACTTCTTTATTATAATGATAAATGAATATTATTCTAGATGTTATTGCTGCGTAATATTGCACTGTATAATCTGTATTACACTGTTATACAACTGTAAGGCAGAGGGTAATTATCGAGATGCATCATGCATGCACAGTAAAAAGTTGGGCCCAAAATTTTGAACCGGTTTACTCAGGCTTCGTACGGGCGATCTAAGCCGTGTGCGCGGGCCATAAAGGTTACAAAATATGCTCGACAACCTCTTGAGCCGGTTAGAGTTAAAATCTGGGCAAAAACTTTTCGGGGTCACCCTCACAATCCCGAAATTGTGCTTATGCTAGTGCTTATGATCAGAATGCTCAAAAAGCCAGTTAAACCAGCGGCGGCGGACTTTTAACTGTGCACACATCTCGATAACCCCCCTGCACCTTGCGACTATTGCTTTTAGTATTGCTTAAATGTTCCAAGGTTTTGTATACTGCTGTTAGATATTGATCGAGGTTATCATAAAAAAAAAGAAGATGTCATATATAGAGGCCGTTTATTCTTTTTTTTTGTTTTAATTAATTTGGCATCCTAGAAAATAAGAACTTTTCAGGACCGTGCCTAACGTTAATTAGAAGTATCCAGCTAGCTCTGGATATGAATGACGATGGCGCGTCATAGTCATAGTCATTGAAAATAACTTTAAATCTAGCTTTAAATAGCCGCAGAAATAACCCCTATAGGGCATACATTCTTTGAATCACTCCAGAAAATTCAAAAGTGCTGCTCTACCGGGTACTCTAGCTACAACTAGAGCTACAAACGTTAAGCAGCAGCCACTACAGGACATACATTATCCTCCTCGGACCATTGAGCATCAGCAGCAACATCCTCATTAGATTCGACCCCTGACCCTCCCATTGATTTTAATCTCTGCAACTCTTCGCTGGTGGCTTTGCACAAGCGGCACACAGCATCTGTATTCTGGTACCCCAGCATCCGTTCTTGCCACTTGAACGAGGGGAATCCCATCCACTCCCTCCGCTTCTCCCACTGCTCCTCCGTCTCGCTGAGGATCAGTTTGGCCAACCCTGCGGCGTCTGTGGTGTCTGGCCAGATGATCGCGGCGTCCTCCGTCGGGAGGAACCATTTGATCGTCTCGGGATGCCCGACGTAGACGGGCACAGCGGCAGCCTTCCAGCAGTCCCATATCTTCTCTGTGTGATACCACCTGCATGCACGTGTATATCTTTGTGTGTGTGTGTGTGTGTGTGTGTGTGTGTGTGTGTGTGCGAGCGCATCTGAACCTTTCTTGCACACTTTCGCTGACTGGACTTCATTTCCTTCCGACCGTGCATACAGAGCTCTGGCGACAAAGGGGGCACGTGCCCGAGCAGAAAAAAAAAATGGACGAAGCAGACAGAAGGAAAAAAGCAAGAAACGAAGGTCGGAAGAAAAAAAGGAAGGAAGGAAGGAAGGAAGGAAGGAAGGGAGGGAGGGAGGGAGGAAGGGAGCAAGGAAGGGAGGGAGGCAGGAAGGCAAGAAGAAGAGAAGTAAAAAGAAGAAAGCGAAAGAAACAGGACCGAGGACCCCTGCTAGAGAGAGAAGAAAAAGAGCACGAGGCAAAACTACTGCATGGGAGGGAGACCATCCTGAAATGATCACAGGACGAAAGAAGGCTCAAAGGAAGACAGCACAAAGCGAGAAACACCGTTCAATCGTTGGATTGCCTCTGCTCTGCTGAACTCTCTGCAGCCCCAAAGAAACGCATTCAAACTTTGTGCACCACTGCACGCAACTAGGCGACAAGAATACCTGGCTGACCTTCCAACACCATACGGATTAACTAACGTTTCTACTCCCTATCTTCCGACCCCACCAGTTTTTTAAACATTGACGAGCGAGAAGACTCACAGGGGCAGCCAAAGTTCCCTTCTCGCTGGATGGAAAGAAAAGCAGAACAGAGAACCCTTCCCCGCATGCACCCAGCCAGGCAACAGACGAAAAAAAAAAAAAAAAAACGGACCCACCGACCGACCTTTCCCAAGGAGCGTTCTCTATCGCCAGACAATATTTGTGTGTCCTCATCACATGGTGTTTGTCCCCCATATGGTCTTTCGGCCAGGGCCTGCTGCTCAGACAATTCCCGTAGGAGTCCACTCCGATGTGCTTTCGGAGTTCCAAAACGAAATTGGACCGCTGCGTTCGCCCGTCCGGGATGCCGAATTGGGGATCGACCAGCGGGCCTCCTTGGCATTGGCGTGTGACGAACGCAAGAGGGGAGGGACCATCTGGGTTGCCTTTGCGTTTGTCTAAGGGGAAAAAGGTGCGTGACTCAGACATCTCTCTCATCATGTCACCAATGGACTCATCGAGGTATCCATTGACTGACCACGATTTCTCAACGTCATACGTAATTTGCCTCTCATACTTCGCCCAGTGCCCCTCTGGGAGACGCCCAACTGCCTCTCTCAACGCCCCTGCATAGAGAAGAGGGGCGGCTGCGGCTGCATCTTTCCCTATTCTTTCTGCCCTTTCCTCCCTTAATCTCGGCAATTTTCTTTCGAGCCTCGGGTCTCTGCTGAAGTATTCATGGTCAGCAGCAAAGACAACCAGGTTTGCAGAGTCAATCGAAGCCGGACTTGAATCGTCCGATACCACACACGTGAAATTCAAAGCACACTTTACCTGCACAGGCAACCCTCCAGGCAGATCCTGCTGGTCTCGAGGTAGCCATAAACTCGACTGCTTCTTCAACCAAGGCACTGAAAGAAGCTCATGGTGGATGTTCATCCACTTTGAGTCATAGTACACAATGCGCACTCCGGGGGGGTCACCCTCCCTCTCCCCCCTGGTCAGTCCACACTCACTGTCCAGGGGAATATGATTATTCCAAAAACTTTCAAACTCCTCCTGGAGTCCCCTCGTGTCACCACGGGTACCAATCCTCCGTGGCCCGTCCGAAAAGTAATCACGGACACTCGCGGCCAATTGTCGGCACTTTTTAAATTGCCCAAAGACTGCATCCTTTGAGCCATTCCGACCTACTACTGCATCGCGTGTTCGCCGCAACGCAAATTCATCTGTGTACGTCCCCCGCACACAGAAGCCACTCTCCTTCTTCTCCCTCAACATTTTCTTCTCATTCGCAAACATGCTCTCCAAGCCTGTACGGAAATCTAAATACATTGGTGCCCCTTCAGAAATCAAAACGTTATACCCTTTGTCAATACAGTCATACCCAGGCTTGAAGCTGTCGTCATGCAACCATGCAATCTTCTCCCCCCTCTGCTGCAAATACTGGATATGCAAAGCGACAGAGATGTCCTCTAGATGAACCGGAACCTTCCGACCATTGGACGTGTACAATTCCGCTAAACGGCGCGCAAGCGCAAACGACGCTCCATACAGCGGCCCACTTGCCGCCTTGGGCCACTTCTGGTGCGGATACTCAGCCATTGTCACCCCCCACTTCCCTGCTCTGTGCACGGGGGGACCGGGGTGCGTCCACCCGGCCAGAACCATGTCAGTGCCCAACTTCTCCACCCACTCCGTCTCTATGTCAAGATGGCGGTAAGTCTTCATCAGACGCCTGGGGGATATGTACAGGTCGTCATCGCCTTTGAGGATGAGCTTGCATTTGTACTGACTGGCATTTGGTTCGGAAGTGAAGAAATCAAACATTCGGTGGGTTTGGTGGGGGAGGTTTCTGTAGCCTTCAGGCTGGTCTTCAAGATAGAGAACGTCCTTGTTTTCCTTCATTTCGAGTTCTACCCACCGCACTTCTTTTTGTATGGTGGTGGCTGCAATGACGAAAATGACGATGACCTGGCGCTTCTCCTTGATGGCACGAAACTGCATCCAGGTCTCCCTGATGTGTTGTCTCTTGTCAACGTTTTCCGCTTTGGACAAGATCCCAATGCACAAATTCGTATAGGAACGGTATTCATCTACAGCAACTCTTGTGTACCCTCCCTGGCATAGAGCGACCAGGAGGAATGAAACGAGGGTTGGCCACATCATTGCTAGGCAGAAAAGAAAAGCAGACAGGCGAAGAGACAAACCGTTGTTTGATCAAACGAGACTCAGTACCGAGGCCACACGAATGACTTGGCCAAGGTGCGCAGGAAGGGAAGGGACTTTACTGGCTCAGTTCGTGTATTGCACTGTACGGGTACCCCGCAATTCGATCACAGCACTGATCGAGAGTGATCGAAGCTGCAGATTCAAGAACACAGAAAGTCCAAGACTGCATGAATGAGCGTAGACGGCTGATCGAATGAATCCGATCCGTTAAATTGTATGATGTTGTATGATGTTGTATGCAGGCGCGGCGCCCATACGGCGCCCATGCCCCATGCATGCGCATTGCACGCGCGCGATATACGCGCGCGTCCCTATATATAGCTCATGCATGCATGCATTTGTGACGCGGCACGTGTTAATTGTTTGAATGAACCGGAAACAACAGTCGAACTGCAGCTAGGAGAGGTTTGTTCTTGTTAAGCCCATCGCTATACAAAAAATTGCCACACGTGTGTTAATGCTCCGAGGTTCTTCAACACTCTTCCATTGTAGGCTCCTGAAATTCTGATTGAATACCGAAGCGGGGCTGTTGCACGTGAACGTCTGACCTTTTTGTGACAACACGCACATATCTGACACTCCCATATATACATCCACAATGACCCTTCCCCCTTTTCAACTGACTCCAATGCTTCTAAAGAATGTCAGACGGTTTCTGCCCATCGGCGTAGAGCATCTACACAGCGCTGTGCGGAGGCTCTTAGAGGAAGACTCAGATGAGTTGTTTCACCTACTGCGTTTGGGTGCGGACATCAACGCGCAAATCGAAGTGCCCCCCGAGAACTGTCCAGACGGATCAAGAAGCGCATGTCTTATGCAGAGTGCACTGCACCTGGCTGGTTGGAAGGGCTGTGTCAAAGCTGTAAAGCTGCTCTTAGCGTTCGGTGCAGATCCTGAGTTGAGGAGTCAAACAAGGGGGCAAAGAGTTCTGCATTTTGCTTGTGGGAGGGGCCACATAGGAGTTGTGCAGGAACTCCTGGCGTTTGGTGTGCGTGTGAATTGCCCTGATAATCACAGATGGACGGCTCTGATGTATGCCTCCTTCAATTTTCACACAGAAGTCGCACAAGCCCTCCTTGAGAAGCAACCAGACATAGATGCCTTTGATACGCGGGGTTTCACCAGTCTGACGCACGCGTCATCGCAGGGCCACATTTCCGTTGTCAGACTTCTCTTGGCTGCGAACGCGCAGACGGGTCGCAGTGGGCGTCACGGAGAGACTCCGCTTTCCGTAGCCTCTCGTAGTGGTCGCACAGAAATAGTGCGGATCCTTCTGGAGGCAGGGTCTGAAGTGAACACAAAGCCCAGGCAGGGATCCCCTCTTCTGCAGGCATGTTCTGGGGGTCATCTGAGTACTGTGAAGGTCCTCTTGGCTGCAGGGGCTGATGTAGAGCAGAAGGGGCTGTACGGTAGGACGGCATTGATGGTTGCTGGGTGGAAGGGTCATGGTGAAATCGTAAAATGTCTTCTTGAAGCGAGCCTGGCGAGTTTGAATGCCAGAGATGAGTTGAGCAGTACTGCGCTGATGTATGCAGCCGAGAGGGGGGAAAGTGAGGTTGTTCGGATTCTCTGCAGAAAAGGTGCGGATGTAAACGCTGCTACTGATATAACGAAGAGAGCTGCCCTCATGTTGGCCGCCCAGCTGGGCCATTCGGCCTGTGTGGACATCCTCATTGACAGCCAGGCGGAAGTGAACGCCGCCGCAGAGTGCAGAACAACAGCACTCATGTTTGCCTCGATGGAAGGCCACACTGAGATCGTTGCTGCCCTCCTGAAGGCTGGGGCGTTGTAGCAGGAAACGGAAAGACGGCATGCACTGTTCTTTGCCCCCGCGCGGTCTGAGTCTGACGTCGAGGACCAACGGTCAGCTGTGATCAGAGCCCTGCTTGCATGGAGGGGGTGCTGATTTGAATGCATAGAGAGGGGGGCAGGGAATGACAGCTCTGATGTATGCCGTCTGCAGCGCTTGCTACGAGGTTGACATGGCAACAATAGAGGTCCTCTTGGAATCAAAGGCAGACACTAAGACTATTCGAGCAAATGCAACGGCAGATCACAAAGACTATTCGGGAAGAACAGCTCTGGTGTGGGCGTGTCGGAATGGGGCCCGGGACGCCGATCGATGTCGCTGAGGCCCTCCTCAATGCCAAATCAGATACTAACGCCACAAACGCGGACGGTGAAAGCGCCCTACTCATGGGAACGAAAAGAAACCATGTCCATGTGGTGAAAGTGTTTGAGCAACTTGAATTTGGACTCGCTTGATTGGAAAAATTAAGGCACAAAATTTGTTTCTTCTGAGTAGAAGAGGGCCCTAGAGAGCATACATAAAAATAGATTAATTGCATTAGATTCTAAATTAGATTGCTACAAGCTGAGCATATAATTAAATTCTTAAACATCGTTGCATGTCTCAGTCATTCACACGTGTATAACTTCTAGGCATAACTTTAACCAATTTATTATAAAATCCAGTGATCAGATAACAAAAAAAAACTTTTTCTGTACATCGTAAAATTTTAGAAAAATAAATAAAATTTAAATAATTCAAGTTAGAAACTTATAATTACTAGGAAACTTAGTTAAATTTAAAGCTTTCAGTACCTAGTACTATCTACAGCCTGAGTTTTGTATATATGGAACTTGTAATAGGGTATATTGAAACATCACTATAGCAATATGTTATGCACGTGTTTAAGCACGCGCCTGCAATTCCTAGTGCAATTATACACATTAAGACATGCACATAATAAAAAAAAACATTGTATACAACTAGAACGTACTTTTTAAAAAATAATTGAAAGAATGAAACAAAACTCGTAAGTTCTGAAAAGTTATTTAAAAAGTTATTACTTTAATCTAGACTTTAATAATCATCTTATACTAGTATAGATTCACTAGACGAGAAAGCAAATTCCAGACATGATTTATATAATGTAAATGGTACTTTAGATTTTACTAGGATTTATATTGATTTAAGTTTCATTAGCCGATTTTTAGTAAATACTTTTAAGTCCGGGTTTGATAAACATAAAAATTGCCATGGGCGACATAAGTTTTGTATACTCAAATTTTGACCCCTCTACCGCCAATAAAATATGACAAGAAGTAAACATTTATACAATTAAATTAGTGAGCTATAACGGTTTCAATCAGGTGTTAATTAGGGGTTATAGGGAGAATGTGTCTGAAATGCCGCCCTGCTAGCTCTGGCGACAGATAGACATAGCGGGAAGGCCCTAGGGCGGAACATATCAATCAATCAATCAAAATCAATCAAATGTAAGTGGATTTTTTATTTCTGAAGTGACCGATCGACCAAGCTTATAAAAAATAAGACATAAATTTATAATTCAATCTAGCTTTGCCAATTGAGGACGTATGAAGCCAATTACTTTAAAGTAATACTCTATGCTCTATCTACTTCTATTCTAGCCTGCTTGATCCAGTGTCGTCTTCAAAAACGAATCTTCGCCAACTCCACAAAAAAATATACAATACTTTTCTCGCCCATGGTAGCATAAACACATTTATCCAAACTTTGCAGACAATTGCTGAATAAAGCCACGAACAAACTTGAAGTGTCAAAGACCCGGCCGGCACCGATCGGTCAGATTCTGATTCGGTCTGCAACTTCAAGTGCGACTCCTCAATGATGCGAGGCCAAACAGTCACTGCAGTGACTGAACAAAGCAAGGCTGGACAAATCCGCCTTTGTGCAGACAGGCTGATAGCTGGTACAACAGCACACTCCCCCCTCTTTAAAAGGACACCGCGAGAGTCAGCTTACAATTCCTTTTCTGTACAACACCATGATCACAAAAACGGCAGATATATAGTGGACACAGCGAGCGGAAGGGCCTGCCTTTCTCCTTCCCTCCGTCCTTCCTCTACTACTAACTTCACTGCGAATTATTTCATCTGCTCTGGAAAGAATACCTTGCTCCCTCTTCCTTTCAGTCACTGCATGCCCCCGAAGGATTGTTTGATTGTTTCTGCTTTTCCCTGCAGGCTCCGCAATTCTCTGTATATTCCTTCCTTGCTTGCTGCCTCTCCTTAAGAACCTCAATTGATTGAATTTGGCTCCAAATCCCTCTCAGCAAAGAAGTCCCCTCTTCCTTCCGTTCCTCTCGAATCTTTTTTGCTTCCTTGTCGGCTTTCCGAGCACGAGCAAAGACTAGAGCAAAGACCTGGGAGGGAAAAAAGAAGAGACATGAATTGACAGATGGCGCGACACCTGACAAACAGACAAACGAGAAGACGACCTCAAGAACTAGAAGGACACCCAATTAATCTGCACAAAACAGCCTTCATGATCATCCATCGCACGACACGGACACCCGCATTCAATGACCTCTTGAACTTCCTTCTCGCCCTGCCCCCACCAACCACTACCTGCATCTCAGTGAGCCCCCCCGCCCTCACGGGTCTTCACTTGATGCTCTCTCTGCTACAATTCATTTTTTTGTCTCCACTACCCCCGAACCCCACCCCTATTCATCTTCATCATCCCCGTATGAGAGCCAGCCGCCCACAAGGCGTTTTCGTCTAGCCTTCCTCTGCGTGTATCCTTCGTCCTCCTCCCCCTCTTCGGACGGAGAAGAAGAAGGAGAAGAAGAGAGATCAGAGGGACCCAGGAAGTCCGACCAGAAGTCCCGCGAGGTCTCATCGGGAAATACTTTCTCGGCCTCTTTTGTATCTACCCACGCACTGAAGGAATCAGTACCACGACTGTCAGGGTGGGGGGAAGAGAAAACTGAAGTTCTCTTTCCTGTTATTATCGGACTCGAAGGAGGACGCTGAACAGATGAGATGCCGCGACTCAATCTGCGCGTCCTCCTTTTTTCTTCGAAGTCCATATTTTGTTGCTCAAGTCTCTTCAAGTCAACTGGAGGCAAATAAAAGTCTTTTTCCGTAATGACCGAATCATCCTCCTTCTTTTTCTTATTTCTTCCTTTCTGCCGAGATGGATGAATCTTCCTTTCTTTGACAGATGTGATACCCTTCTCAGGTCTCAATTCAGCCAGGGTAGATGCTTGTGTGATCTGATAAAGATTCTTTGCAGCATTCTTTCTTCTCTCCTCTTCCCTCAACTTCATCTCCTCAATCTTCCTTGTTTCCTCCTCAAAACTCACTTTCTCTTCCTCCTCTCTTTCCGGAGGAAATGCAAAATCGCCACCCCCCCACTCTCCCTCTCCAAGCTCCTCTCCCCATTCTTCAAGCAGACTTTTCTTCTTCATTTCCCCCTTCTCACTGCTTTCATCTCCTTCAACTGAGGCAGAGGAGACAGATGTGCTTTGGGAGGAATCGGAACCCAAAACTGTCACCACTCCTTTCTTTTCTTTCATTAGCGCAGTCGACAGCGCTTGGAGGCTCTTTTCTGTCCAGTCGTCCCAGTCATCTGTCTCGTCAACTGCCTCTCCAAGTTCTTCACTTTTTTCCCTTCCTACTTCCTTTCCTGCTGGATCCTCTACTTCATCAGAAGAAGAAGACAAAGAAGGGGGCCCGTCTGATGTGCTTCCTTTTGCAAAACTCGAATCTTCGAGGAAATAGTCAGTGACGGTCGGCGAATAGTAAGGAGAGGGGTATGAGGAGGAAGTCGAGGAGGACCCGGCGCTCTCCCGATGAAAAAGAAGCGTCTCGACTTTCTTAAATGAATTCTTCGACACACCGCTTTGCACCCATGGCTGCTGTTGCTGGCTCTGCTGCGTCAGGAGACCGCCCAAACTCTCAGCGAGCTCTTCCCGCAACTTCTTAGTTGACTCTTCGGGTGGAGAGGGAGAGGGTTTGTCTCTGCAAAAATATTTAAAGTGCATAACACAAAGGAGCAAGCACGAAGAAATAGGAGACTTGACCAAAACTGATGAATATTGTCGCATATCAATCAGTGTAGCAACACGAGAGTTCGGCAATCGAAAAAGAGAGACGAAGAGCACAGAAGACAAAAGTTGAAGCGGATGGAGAACAAAAATCTCCTGAGTCAAACAATATTGGATGAAAAGGCAAAATTATGTTTCTGTCTATCTGAACGCCGAACAAAAAAAAAAAATGCTCACCCACCCTTCAGAAGGTAGACCGGATCTCCTTCTCTGCAGACAGAGGCAGACAGGCAGGCAGGCAAGACGTTTCTTTCCTTTCTCCTCTCTTCCACCCCTCACGTAGACAATACACGATACACAAAAGAGGAAGGAGGGAAGGGACGACGGAAGCAAGCAAGCAAGCAAGCAAGCAAGGAAGGAAGGAAAGAAAGAAAGAAAGAAAGAACGAACGAACGAGAGAGCGAGAAAGAGCAAAACAGTCGCTTAGACAGACATCATCGATAGGGCCCCCAGAAGGAAGAGGGTAAAGCGCCCCCCCCCGCGTTGACACTTCTCGACAGTATTTTGCGGTATCTACTTACTGACAGCGCGGAGAGGAGAAGCAGGCTGGGAGGGAGGGAATCTACAGAGATCGCATGCGCATCCAAATCATGCGGTGCGATGCACAAGAGAGAGAAGGCAGATGGCCAGCGAGCTCGTGTACCGTTGTGTGTGCGTTTCATGGACGACTTCAACGGGAGGGTAGGAAGACAATTTCTTCGGAGAAAGGGAAGAAACAAAGAACGAAAGAAACACAAACACAGAGAGAGAAGGGGGGAGAGAGAGAGAGAGAGAGAGAGATAAAGAAAGGAAAGGAAGGAAAGGGTTGAACGATGCCTTCTGAAATGAAATACAGCTGACCAGAGATGGAAGCCGAGACGACCCTGAACTCTTCCCAAAGTCCTCCTGATCACTTCCTCCAGGCACATTCGCCACGATGCCCTGTCGAGACTCGTATTGAAGAAGGGCGTAGTCGAGGTCAAAGTGGTGGGGCAGCTCTATACGTCGAACGAACTCTGTGGAGGTCATCATCTGTCACAGAGAGAGAACAGAAGGCGAAAGAGGGTTTGGGTGTCCAAGCAGGAGAGCAGAAAGGCGAAGATAGATAAAAGCAATTACCCCATTCATATGATGCAGGGAACTCCCAAGGGTCCCATCAAGGCCCTCAAAAAAAAAAAAAACGAGGACGTGGCCCCAAGACAGAAATGATCGCTCTTTCTTTCTGTCGGTTGTTCATTGACAAGAAGCAAACAGGCAGGCGGGCAGGCAGAGAGAAAGAACGACAGACAGACACCATTGCTGGACGAACCAAGTCCCGGTGATTTTTTTGAACTCAGCCCGTCGGCCCGATCGCTGCGGCTCTCCTTCCTGTTTTGCGCGAATAAAAACAACAAAAGTTTCGCAGGGACTCACTCGCATTGCTGATCGATGACACACCCCAAGCAGCAAAAAAAAAAAACGCACATACATCACAGAAACCGCCCGGGAAGAAAGAGAGAGAAACTCACGCGTGCGGATGTTCTGGACGAATCTGCCAGAACGTCGTTGTCGTTTGAAACGACAAAAACCTCTCTCTCCGACTCTCGGACAGCCTCCCTCTGTTTCTCCTTGATGTAGTCATCTGCCCGATTGGGTGTGTACACGATGTCAATTCCTTGACGCCTCTGGAACTTGACTCGAGACAAATGCGTATCTTGAAACCGAATACTCGACTCATCAACCCCTGCAGCGTTCGCAAGTTCTCCCCTGAAAACGGACTCAATCGCCTTGTTCTCTGTCGAGTAGTCCGTTCTCAAAACGTCCAGAACGGGGGGTCCTCCCTCACCCTCACCAGCCAGCGTGTCTGATGAGCTTTGGACCGTGTAGGCCCCCGGGGAGAGTTTTTGTCTCAACAGGTAGGCATCAAACACAACGCGGATCTGTGCGCAAAGGAGAGACAGAACAAGGAGGACACATGTCAGGAGGGCAACAGATAGACAAAAACAGTTACTGTGCAGTCAGTGCATCACTGAGAGAGAAGGCAATCAGGAGGGGGACCGAAATTGGAAAGAGAACACGTACACACAGTGAGAGAAGAGAAACTAAGTGTGACTGTTCCTCCCTACAGGGACGTCTCTCTCCCACTTTCACACACACACACACACACACACACACACACACACACACACATTCACACACACACACACACACAC
>JAHBMJ010005514.1:0-24578 GCA_018398765.1 Chromera velia | reverse complement strand
GAAGGAACTCAGGTGGGTTTGTGGGGGGGGGGGGTTTCTTTCTGCATTCGTTGTGTGGTCCGTGGTTCCTTGACTGCTCGCTCGCTTTTTGTGGCTCCCTTTCTGGCTGCTGTTTGACCGGTCGATCGCTGCATGTCCACTTGCAGCCTCAAGGCTGCTTGACGTGAGGGGTGGGTGAGGAAAACAGAAAGAAAACTAGGGGGGGGGGATGTGGATGGAAACTGATTGATTGATGCAACCGTCGTGGGCTGCTATGTGTGTGTGTGTGTGTGTGTGTGTGTGTGTGTGTGTGTGTGTGTGTGAGTGGGTGAGTGTGTTTTCGTTTTTTGGTACTCTCTAACAGAGGGAGGGAGGCTTTTCTTTTCGTTGTCACACCACTAGTCTTCTGTGTGCATAACCTGAGGCGTGCGTGGTTGATCTTTCCTTCAACTTTGATGGGAAAAAAAGGGCTTCTAACATTTTGGTATCTCCCTGTCTTTTGCGTTGCTGCAGCGTTCGCGGCTTTCCCATGAGGCCTGTCTGGGAGTACCCAGAAAGTCTCGGTGGCCCTTCTGACAGGGAGGAAGAGGGGGGGCAAGGTGAGGGGATGGAGAAGGGAGGAGGGAAGACAGGGGGGGAAGGGGACAGAAGTAGGGATGCGCCCCTCTCTTCTTCCTCCTCTGCTTCTGGGCAGCAGCAGAATGGAACAGAGGGGAACTCTGAGAGGAGCACTCCGAGAGAACTGAAAGAAGCCATAGAGACACTCCCGATAGAGGTCAGTGACGTGGGGGTGTAAGGGTGTGGACGGTGGCAGATGGATTTGAGGCATCAGGAAGGGAATCTTCACGGTCCTTTCTGTCTTTTTCGTTTGGTGTTTGTGGTGTTNACAGAAAGAAAACTAGGGGGGGGGGATGTGGATGGAAACTGATTGATTGATGCAACCGTCGTGGGCTGCTATGTGTGTGTGTGTGTGTGTGTGTGTGTGTGTGAGTGGGTGAGTGTGTTTTCGTTTTTTGGTACTCTCTAACAGAGGGAGGGAGGCTTTTCTTTTCGTTGTCACACCACTAGTCTTCTGTGTGCATAACCTGAGGCGTGCGTGGTTGATCTTTCCTTCAACTTTGATGGGAAAAAAAGGGCTTCTAACATTTTGGTATCTCCCTGTCTTTTGCGTTGCTGCAGCGTTCGCGGCTTTCCCATGAGGCCTGTCTGGGAGTACCCAGAAAGTCTCGGTGGCCCTTCTGACAGGGAGGAAGAGGGGGGGCAAGGTGAGGGGATGGAGAAGGGAGGAGGGAAGACAGGGGGGGAAGGGGACAGAAGTAGGGATGCGCCCCTCTCTTCTTCCTCCTCTGCTTCTGGGCAGCAGCAGAATGGAACAGAGGGGAACTCTGAGAGGAGCACTCCGAGAGAACTGAAAGAAGCCATAGAGACACTCCCGATAGAGGTCAGTGACGTGGGGGTGTAAGGGTGTGGACGGTGGCAGATGGATTTGAGGCATCAGGAAGGGAATCTTCACGGTCCTTTCTGTCTTTTTCGTTTGGTGTTTGTGGTGTTGAATGTCACCCTCTGAAGAAGACCATGCACAGGCACTTTGCCTTCCGCTTCCAGAACAGACCGCGCATCATCACTCCAAACAGTTGCTGTTTTTCTTCCGGCTTTGCGGCATCTCTCTCTCTCTCCCCTTCCCCCGCTCTCTCTCTCTCTCTCTGTCTCTTTCTGCATGTGGTTAGCGTGACGTATGAAAATTGTGCATCGACATGGGTTCCTTTTGGCCTTTGACGGACTCTCTCTCTCTCTCTCTCTCTCTCTCTCTGTGTGTGTGTGTGTGTGCGCGCGCGCGCATGCGTGTGCAGACTCGGCTGGCTTCCTTTTCAGATCTGACCGGGCGTGAGCGTTGGGAAATTCTTCAGTGTCTCCCTCTGTCTGTCCGGTCCTACCTCCGGAGTCTGCCCTTCTGCTTGAAACGAAAAGTGTCGAAGCTGATAGCAGAAGATCTCTATCTGCGCGCAATGGTGCAAGATGCTCAACGCAAAGAGAAGGCCGAAGAGACCGGAGAGAATGCAGAGAGGGACAAGGAAGGAAAGACGGGGGATATGAATCACGAGAAAGAGGAAGAGAAAGGACAGAAAGAAAAAGAAGAGGAAGCCCCCAGTATGGTTTCGTGGATCGGGGACCCCCCCTTTCCTCCTGCGGCAAGTCCTTCGGAGGACCCCACAGCATCTGCATCTGCATGGGCCCAGTGGCAGTGCTCCGAAATGGATCCGCGGATCCCTTTTTTTACCCCCGTTGGCGTTCCCCTTCCTCTAACGGGGGGGGACGGCGAGGGTCATGATTTGTCAACAAAAATTTGTGAGTCTCTCTCTCGACTGTGCTCTCTTTTTCTGGGCCTCTTCGAGACTCGACGACGCATCGCCTTTGTTTCCCATCGATTGAAGAAGAGAAGCAGTCGGTCCTCCTCATCTCCACAGGAGCAGCTGGTGAAGAAGGATGAACAGCTTCTCTCTTTTCTCAAACAAACCCACCAGGCCTCTCTGACCGCCCTCATCAAAGAAAGGCACGTTTGTGATTCCTCACTCCTCCAACCAAATAAACCCACAAATCAGCCTGACGGGACCTCCCATACCTCCCCTTCAGAGGAGGAGTTGAAGAATCTGTTGGCCATCCCCCCGACCCCTGAGGCATTCAGCATGCGCATCACACGCAGATGGGATCAAGTGTTGAAGGAAAAAATCCCCAAAACCGAAAACGTTCTCCCTCCGTACAGCAGCAGACGAGGCAACGAACTTTCGAGACCTTCATCCTGCGTGCCCACCCCCACGAGCCAATCTGCTCGAAGCCAATCGAAGTTAACGACCATGTCGAGGAAGAAGAAGGGTGCGGAATCGAACCCCATGATGCCAGAGGAGACAGGAGCAGGAGCATATGGAGAGAAACAAGGAGGCGATGTGCCAGTGGGAGGAGAGAACGCCTCTCTTTGTTTTGACCCTAGACACCACCGTATGGTGTCACCCCCTCCCCCCGTCTCCCCTCCCCTTGCCCAGATGGGTTTTCTCTTTCCGCATGGGGGCAATTTTTCTTCTTACCCACGCCCTCTTCCTCGCATAGAGATCTCCCAACACAGAGACGGAGGCATCCCCCCCGGATTTCAGCCACAGCCAGGAGAGACACACCCAGACGCACGATCTTGGAAAGATCTACCCGAACCTCGAGACCCTTTTCTGAACACCCTACGCCATGTGTACTCCACCTTTCTGCCCCATGCCTCCATTCCTCTTTTGAATCTCCAACGGATGCAAGAGGAAGGGGAAAGGGAAACTAAGGGCGAGACGTGGGCAGAAGTCAAGATAGAAGCTGGAGAGAAGAGTGCAGAGACGGAGGAAGGCGAGAGACCTTCCGATGCCACTGCGCAGAATCCTCTTCTGGGGTCCACTTCGTCCTCCCTATCTGCAGCACACCCAGTACAACTCCCCCCTCCTCCCTTCCCAAACAACCCCATGATGTTTCCCGCATGCCCCCCCGGCTCCTTTCCCCTTTTCCCCATTCTCGCCCAACCCCATCAGGGGATTCCCCCCCCCTTCCTCCTCCAACACCCAGCAGCAGCAGCAGCAGCCATGCAGCAACATCCGCCTGCACACATGATGCAGATGAGTGCACCACCCGGGGGGGGAGGGGCGTTCCCCCCTCATGTGGGGGCGCTTTACCCCTCGGCCGGTGGCCCGACACTGGTGCCCGCCGCTCCCGCTCCTGCTCCTGCTGGGTTTATGGAGCGACCTATGTGGATACCCGCTGCACAAGCACAGGGGTCGGCGTCGCAACAAGACGGGCAGCCTGTGTATGTGGCGGCCAATGACATGATGGCGGCCGTGCCCCCGAAGAGAAGGGGCGGGATGGGGGGACGGGGGGGGCGTGGGGGCGGGGGCATGAGAGGGGGGAGAGGGAAGGGCCGATCATCCGAAAAGGCGGGGGCAGGAGAAGAGGGGGAATTCAAAGACAAAGACGAGACTGCGGATCTTCTGGCCGAAATCGGCAGCGACGACGCACGCGAAAATGAAGAAAGAGAAAGAGAACTCAAAGCTCTCGGACTGGAAAAGAGAGGGAGAGGGGGGCAGAAGAGGAGACGGGGGGGTGTTTCTGCTAAGGCAAAGTCGGGCGGTCGGTGGGCACCTACAGGCAGCGCGCCGCCTCCTTTGGTGTGTGTGGATAGTCAAAGCGAAGAAGAGGCAGAGAGTGACGGAGATGGCGTCCCCTTGAGCAAGAGGAGAGAATCCCACTTCGGTGCATCTGCAGCTGCAGGTGCAGGTGTAGTCGCTTCTTCAGTTCTTCTTCAAAAAAAGAAACGAAAACGACCGTTGGGGATGGACAATGAGCAGGATGAAGAAGAAGGGGGCGAAGGATGCTTGGGTGTGAGTAGAAAAAAGAAAAAGGCAGTGAAGGAAGAAGTAGGCACCGATCCGAGTAGAAAGGGGGGGGGCAAACGGAAGCGAAATGACATTTCGGGAGAGGGGGTGAAGGAGGAAGAGAGTGGAACTAAAGATTCCCCACTCGCAATAACCCCTCTCAGACTTCCACCCTCTGACCCCCTTCCGGTCGACTCACGGGTGAGTCTCGAGTGAGAGGATTCAATCATCATGATGCTTGTTTGTGTCCACATCACGTTTGTCACTTTTTTGGCGCCCCCCTCCTTTTCCTCCTTTCCTCCCCCGCTCCCATTCGCCTGTTTGTTTGCCCACAAATACAGAAGGCAAAGAAAGCAAAACAGCAGGAAAGAAAGAGAGAAAGGCCAATGGCGTATGTCATCGGGATGACGAAGGAAACTTTTTTCTTTCTGTAGTTTCCCTCCCGCATGCATGAACATAGATAGGCTTTCGAACGTTCCCTCCCTTTTTGTTTGTGTTCCTCTTCTGATCTCTGCATGCAGCAAGTTTCTGACCTGCTCCGAGTTGCTGACTTCCTCTCGATAACCTCTCGCGTCTTGATGGGTGTCCCCCCTCCTAGTCTGAGGATTCTTCTAGACTGGGTTGGGGTTGGGGGGGGGGACGGTGGAGAAGGAGGGGGGAAAGGGGGAAGGCGAGAGGGGGAGATGGTGAGTAGGGGACTGAAGCTGGGATAAAAAACGGAAATGGGGTGCGAGAGAGAAAGCATAACGCAACAATGTCATCTCTCTTTGTTTCCTTTCGTGTACACCTCTGCAACCTTTTTTTTTTATTGTATCCACTTAATGAATCGCGTGGAGACGCTTCTTGTAGTCCGTTTCTGCATGATGCATTTTGTTTTTTTGTGCCGATTTCAGATCCTCCCCTGCACTCTTTGATTCTCTTGTCGGGTTTCCCTCTTCGTGTGCAGAACTCCGACCCTCCTCTGTTTCACTGGACGGTTATCTGTCTCCTCCGAGCTGCGTCTAAAGGAAGGTAGCTCAGAGGACGCGGAAGTTTGGGGGCGGGGCGGGGGGGGGAAGGCATACGAACAGTCAACGAGGGAGAGGGAGAGCATCCGCTCTTTTTAAATCGGGAAGTGGAAATCTGTTTCAGTTCGCTGATCATGTTCAATGTTGCATAGATGTGCGTCTATGGATTTCTGTTTCTCTCTCTGTCTCCAATCTTTCTCGCGGCACCGGTTCGCCTCTTCTCTCTCGACGTGCGCGCAGATTCAACGAGTACGATGCATTCGCCATCCGGCCGTTGAACCCTTTGACTTGGCCATTTGAAGCTGCGGATGTCCGTCAGAGTTTGCTTTGCTTTTTGGAATTGGGGGTAGGAATTTTTTTTTTGCTTTCTGAGGGGTTCAAAAGACCCAAAACTTGAAGGCGACTGAAATGACAAAACGCCTCTTTATTCTTTTGGAGTTTCAGAGCAGAGAAGTGCAGCTTCTTCTGTCTGGTTAGGCAACGTCATCGCGTTTCTCTTTTGAGTTTTGCTCACTCCGATCCTGAGTACTTTCTGGATTCTGTCCATTTATCTGTTTCCGTTCCTCTTTTCGACCATGTCTTTGCCTGCATGCTGTCTCTGTGCTTCCTGCCTGACTGACTGAGTGATGCACTCACTCAACCCTGCATCCATGCATCCATGCATGCAGACCATCGATCACTTCCTCGAGAGAGACGATGTGCTTCTTGAAGACGTCAGTCTGTCTGTCAGTGAGGGACTGAGTGAGTGAGCGAGTGAGTGAGGGAGTGAGGGAGTGAGTGAGTGAGTGAGTGAGTGAGGGAGTGAGTGAGGGAGTGAGGGACTGAGTGAGTGAGTGAGGGAGTGAAGGACTGAGTGAGTGAGTGAGTGAGTGAGTGAGTGAGTGGTACTGTAGGTGCCACCTTGTGTGTGGGGGAAAAAACGGGGGGAGAAGGGAGGAATGTATACTCTGTTTGTCTTCTGCCTGAATTGTCTCCTTTCACCCTCGAAGGCAAAGGGTACAGACGCTTAAGTGTCAAGCACCTGAAGATCAATCGGAAATTACGATACAAGAGCAAACGACAGAATGAATGAAAATGATGAACACAAATAGTTTAAGAGGCTGATTTTACATAGTCCACAAACCCGTTTAATTCTTTTGCCGTTCTGCTTGTGTGGTGTTAGTTAATATGTCCTTCTTTGTTCCCTTTGCTTCATGCAGAAGAAACCGATTCGGGAGGTGATTCGGAAATTGGAGTCTTCTGAAGGTTCGGGGTTTTTGGGTCTCTCCGGGTCTGATCGTCTCGTTCTTCTCTCCGCTCTCGTGGAGATCTGTGTGGAGACACCGGTATTCAGGTCAGCCCCCCGCCAATCTTAAAGACAGACTGGAAGCAAGGAAAGTACCAGTGAGTGAGTTTGCTTCAGAAAAGAAAGAGAGAGCCTCAGCTTCTTTCTGGGAAAATCATTGGGGGGGGGGGGGCGACGTTGGGTTTGCATTTTGGCATCGTCTTTCGTTCTACGGTCTTTGAAGAGAGAAGAGACCCCCTTTCAATACTTCTCTGAATGAGGGAGGGTTTGTGTCTTTGATTTGTCGTACTGCAAGCTTGCCTGCCTACGACATATTGCATCCGCGGCTATGCTTTTTTAGCAGAAGTCAGACAGACTGTTTGTAGGTGTGTGAAGTTCCCAGTCGGGAAAGAGCGACTCAGACTGACTGCCCACGCGAGTGGACTTAACGAGTCGGGCGGAACGATTGTTCAAATCATTTGCTTCTTTTGTTTGTGTGCGCAGAGCGCTGATGAGCTTTCAACAAACACGGCTCCGGTCCTTAAGAAAGGTCAGGCAGCAGGGGAATAGGTAGATAATCCATGAGTGCGTAAGTTTGAGGTCGATTTCTTCGTAAAAAAATCCTTCCCTTCCCTGAGAGGACTCGCTCGCTCAGGCTTTGTGCACCATTTATCTTTCATTCATGCGCTGGCTTTCGGTCTCTCTCTGGCTTCCTTGAAGAAGACGTACGTGCGCGGGTGTCGATACAAAAAATGAATTCGGTAGTCAGCGCTTTGCACGTCATCGCCTTCCCTGCTTAGTCCAGCAATGTCCTTCCCTTCGCTTCTCTTCCCTGTTGTTTTTTCCTTCTCTTCGTAGTTCTTCTTTCTGTCCTTTCCGAGGCGAGGCTTTTCTTTTTGCTCGAGGTGTGAGGTCTTCTACTACAGTTTTGCGTACGGAAGGACGGGGGAACCTCCTACGTCCGTGTTCCTTCCTCTCCCTATGTTCTTTCTCTTTCTTTCTTTCTTTCTTTCTTTCTTTTTATTCTTGCAGATCGTGCAGGCAGAGGAAACGAGAATGAGAGACGTGCTGGAACCCAAGATCATGAACGCAAGAGTGAGTGAGTGAGAGAGTGAGTGAGTGCGTGCATGCGTGAATGAGTGAGTGAGTGAGTGGATTGGGTGTGGGATGTGCATCGGAGGGGGGCGGGGTGAGGACGGAGGGAGGAAGGCGGGGGCGTTGAGAGAGCGCGTGCATGGGGTGCCCTCAAGATGGAGGGAGTCTCGTCGATGAAAGGAAGGTTTTCTTTCTTTTTTGTCAAGGGGTGCAAAAAGGGGGGGGGTTGTCTGGGGCAATGTGTTAATGCGGGGAAGTTCTCTGGTGTCTGTCTCTCTGTCAGTCTGTCTTTCAATCTCTCTCTCGCTCTCTCTCTCTCTCTCTCTCTCTCTCTCTCTCTGTGTGTGTGTGTGTGTGTGTGTGTGGTGCAGTCTGAGTTGATTCTTCCTCTGTTCAAGCGCCTCGGGTTCGAAGAGCTCCGACAAGCCATGACCATCCGAAAACCTGCTGCGGCTGCGGGCAAGGAGGCGGGTGAAGCTGGAGAAGAGGAAGGCAATGAGGAGGAGAAGGACGCTCTGATACTTCACTCTTGGGAAACGTCTGTCGAGAGTGCACGCGCTCTTCTGAAGTTGCCAGCCGATTCTGCTGCTGGGGAGAGGAAGGGGGGACGAAAGAAGGGGGAGGGTAAGAAGGAGGGAGAGGTGATCAGGGAACAGGGGGAGGGCAAGAAGGGGAAAAAGGACTCTATGGAGGGACAAGTCGGAGTTCAAAAAGAGGAGAGCCCCCCAGCCGATGATGCTTCAGAACTGGAGCCTCTCGCTCCTCCTCCTGGAGGAAAAAAATGGAAGGCAGTGGGTGGAAAGAAGACAGCGGAGCTCCTACCTTCGTCTTCCCCCTCCTCTTCGAGTCACGATGGGGAGAAGGAAGCGCAGGTGCAAGTTTTGAGGGACGCCTTATTTGGTCCTCGTGCAGCTCCTTTCCCCTCCTCTGTGTTGTCTCTGAAGATTGACAGACGCCGTTTTGCCATCAGAAATCCGAGCGAGAAGGAGACGGAGGGGGGAGAAGGGGAGGGAGAGGCCGAGAAAGCAGGGGACAAAGACGAAGATGAGGCGAGAGAAGAGGCAGAGAGGATGGAAGCAGACCGTCACTTGAAGAAGCTGATGAATCTAAGGGTTTCGGGACGCGCACCCACCTTCGCGATTCTCTACGACAAGGGAAGGAAGAGGCTGGAAGATGAAGATGGTTGGTCTCTCTTTCTCTCTCTCTCTCTCTCTCTCTCTCTCTCTGTCCGTTCATTAAGGGCGTGCTCATAAACCCGTTGGTGAATTTCTTTGTTTGCTACTTGTGTCCATCTCCTTTTTCTCTATCTCATCGTATTTCTCTTCTTGTTTTTTTGTCTCTGTCTTTCTTGTCCCTGTTTCTCTTCCTTTCGCAGACCTCACAGACTGTTCTGTTCTCACGACTTCTTCTGTCTACATCTTTCTTTGCGTGCGTCAATGCAGAACTGGAGACGCTCCAAGAGTACCACGCGAGAGTGAGCGAGTACGTGGACGCGAAATGCCGAGTTTTTGCAATTGTGAGTGAAGTGAAGTGAGGACACTATGTCGGTCTGCATGGCGATGATGTCTTGCTGTGGTTTTCGCTAGGTTTTTGTCTCTCAGTTTGTTTCTGATTTTGGCCTTTCTCACACTCTCGACCAAGACTCTGGTCAGGCTTTGCACTTCTCTTCTCTCTACATTGTTGTTGTTCGTCTTCCCGGTTGATCCTCACTGCATGTCTGTTCCTCCGCTTCCTCACCTCCTCACTTGCCTTCCTTCTCCTTTTTACGTCTTTCTTTGTGTGTGTACAGTTATGTGCAAGTGTCTGCATGCATCTTGTGGGGGGGAGCCTGCGTGCAGCGTCGGTTTCTCCCCTTATTGGAGGCTGAGGCCGAGACAGAGTGGCAGCCTCTGGGCAGAGACAGGAGGGGAGACGCCTTCTGGCAGTCCCGTCTCGACCCCGACCTCCTCTTCCTCGAACACCGGCTGGTCGACCCTGAGGCAGTCCTCAGAGACCCTCTGGCTCGGGCCGTTGCAAAGATCGCACTGGAGGCAGCAGAAGAGAGGCGACATTGGTTGAGATTCAGGGACAGGGAGGGGGAGGGATTAGTGGAGACAGAGGGGAGGATGGAGGTTGAAGAGAGGAAGGAGAAAGGGGAGGAGAAGGAGAAGGATCTTCTTCTTCCTCTCCACCCTTCTCTAGAGAAGTGTGTGGAAGCCGCAGTGGGATGGACAGATGAGGAGGCGCAGGAGCTCCGGAAAGATCCTTGGAGCCTTGTGCGTCGTTTCTGTGATGTGTCTGACTTCGGGGGTGATTCCGCGACTCTGTCAGGGGTGCCTGTATGGCCTGTAGAGCGTGGGGGGGAGTTTGAGCGAGAGGGTGAGAATGGAGAAAACGATATGGAGAGAGAAGATGCGACAAAGAAAGTGAAGAGAGAACCGAGCTCATCCCGGGCTCCTTTGCACTCATCCTCCTTCCTCTCGCCCCCCGATTCTCGCAGGCTTTTAGAAAAAGGCGTGCACCAGTCGCCAACCATGGGGATGAGAGGAACACAAAGAGAAAGAGAGTCAGCAGAGCAAGCGGAGGACAGCAGCCAGCTGAGGAGAATGAGAATGGGCTTGCGGAGTCGCATGAGAGTGAAAGTGGAAGAAGCAGACCCAGGAGAGTCCCTCGTCTTGCCAGGCATCGGCTCTCGTCGTGGGCGTGGGGGGGTTCAACAGGGGGGTGAGGAGGACGAAGGTGGAGGGGAAAATGGAGCTCGCAGAAGCTGGTCATTTTACACAAACACAGGGAAGAAGGCGGTGGGGGGAAGATCGAAAGTATCCCCTAGCAGTAGCCGTTCTACGAATCGTCTCCCACCCACGCCTCCGTCTAACCTGGTAGCTCTGATATCACAGGGCCTTTCACGTCAAAACGAAAGTGAGAGAATTCTTCTCGAGGGACTGACCCGCCGTGTCTCCCAATTCACGTGTTCCCTCAGCGGGCCTTTAGGTCTTTTTGACAAGCTGTCCCTGAAGCCCCTCACGAGTGACGCTGCGGCGCTGCGGCTGGCTGTGGTCGCAGCAGCAACACAGGCAGGGGCACACACAGCGTCCCGACGCACACCCGCAGTGCAGCCTGCCACCCACCATCCTTACCGGGGTGCATGGGTTGCTCGTGGGAGGGGGAGGGGGGGGAGGGGACGGGGGCCCGAAATCTTTTCTTCCCGTTCCCCGAGAGTAAAGCAGCTGCAGCAGATAAAAGTCCAAGCAGAAAGGAGTCGGGCTGAAGAGCCGTGGGTGTTTGGGGATGCACACGCTTTACCTCTCCTCCATTTGCAGAGAAAAGAACCGAAAGTGCCAGACTTTCTCTGGCCGCCGCCGCAATGGCGCCGCCCCGGCCTGGGTGTACCTGCCGAGGCTGGTGGTGTTGTGTCGATCGTCCCTGACTTTTGTCTGACTCATCCCGTATGCTCCTCAGGGCCTAGTCCGAGGCATTCGAGGCAGATGTTAATCTCACAGGAAGATATGATTTCCCGGTGGTGTGGGGTGGAGAGGGAAATGCGGGAAGAAATAGAGGGGGGGAAGAGGGAAGAGAATTTTGATGAGAGAGAGAGGGAACATGCACAGGCTCTCCTTCTCCGTCCAGTCCGTCAGCTTTTTCCGCTGCCCCGCGCTGGGGTGTTCTCCACGCTGACTCGTGCCTTCCTCTTTCTGAACAGAAACGAACGATCCAAATTGGTTCTGATTCGTCGCCGTGTGTTGGAGAAATTCCAACGAGAGCAGACGATGAGGTCTGATGATGATGAACAAGAACCAGAATTGCTTTTTCCGTCCGAACGTTTCGGTATGGAGAAAAGAAGTGGAAGCAGGGTAGGCAGTGAAGTGAGCAGTGCCCCCGAGGTTTTATTGTTCTTTCGGATGCGTTGTTTGCTCCTCGAGATTGGTGTCGCTGCAGCGGGAGCGGGGGGGCAGATTACGTGGAAAACAGGAGGGTCCTCCTCCTCTGTCTCAAAGAGGAAGCAGGCGACGGGCAGCACTTGGAGAGACGAAGAGAGGAAGGAATGGTCAGTCGACAGCCACAATAATTATCTGCATGATGATGGGGGCACCTAGGTCTGTACACGTGGAAAAGAGAGCAAAATGTCTTCCTCCTTCACGTTCGGATATGAAAACGGGAGGTTGACGAAACGAAATTGAAGTTTGACGCTTTGACGGCCCCTCTTTCGCATCTGATCCGCACATACAGGCTCTTTTTTTTCCTCCCCCACTTCAACCACTTTTTTAACCGCTGCTTTTCTTGAAAACAGTTTCTGCGCTTTTACAGTCCAGCGTTGATGCCTTCTTTTCTTCTTCCCCATTTTCGAATCTTGTGGTGTATGGTGCTAGATGTTTTCCCTGTGTCTGCTTCTGAGGAGAATGAATTGCCTGCCTGTGTGCAGGATGGAGGCCGTTCTGTCCTCCAAGAGATACCGGCCCTCTGTGCTTCTCCCTCTGGACCCTCCGCCTCCCCTGTCACCCTCGAGAAGAACCAGCAGAGGAAGGGGGCCTCCGAATGGAAAGGGAAATGAGGACAAAGGGGGGCCGGAGGGGACGACAGGGAATCAGCATGAGGGGGAGGGGGGGGTGCGTGAGTTCATTCAGATGGTTTTGCGAGTTGCGCCCTCTGTGCAAGAGAGGGAGGCCCTCTTGCAAGAGGCCATCGAGGCTCATGAAGGCAAAGACAAACAAAAGAAGGAGAAGGAAGGGAAGGGGGGCGAGGTGATAGCAGAAGTGCCTCAATCAGGCGCGGCCCCGTCAGGCAGGTGTAACTCCAACGACCGTTCGCCGTCTCCATCCCCGTCTCCTTGCCCATCCCCCATGTCTCAACCTCAACCCAGCACTCTGGTAGGGGAGACGCAAGAGCAGGCCGATTCCCCACCCGGCCTTCAGGATGCCTCTCAGAGAGAGAGGGAGAGAGATGTAAAGATGGAAGCAGAAAGAGCGGATGTGATCGGCGTGCTACGGAGAATGTTCTCAAATCCCTTTGCCTTCAGGGAAGAAGGGGGAGAACGGTTCAAGGTGTCCAGTCTTTCCGTTTCTCTTCGCTCCGAATCCGACGCTAAGGACGTTCCAACAAAAGAAGATGAGGAGGATGAGGAGGAACAAAAATTGACCCACAGAGGAAGCCGCTTTTCGGTTTCTGAAAGGGAAGTCGAACAAAAGTCTGCTGCTTCTCCAGAGGAAGGGGAGGGAGGCGATTCGCAAATGGAGGACGTCAGTGCTTCTGCTGCTGTTTCCTACCGGTCCCCCTTTCCTCAATTTTTCCCCTTGCCCTCTAATTTCCTAAGTGAAGGCCTTCAGGGTTGTCTTCGGTCGCTTCTCGAAGAAGTGCGTCGGTCTCTGTGCTCTCAAATGAGCAGAGACTTCGTGATGCCAGACGAGGCACTGTGGGCTCGAGCTTCCCTCTCCCCCCATGCGTTTGCGCACGTTCTTTTCCTCATTGACTTCGCCCTCCGATACAGAATCTCCCGATACCCCACAACAGCCAACGTGGCGGGTCTCCGAAGGGATCCAGACTTTGCAGATTCCGCCGTCTCCCCTGTCGACCTTCCCTGGTTCTCTGAACCTCCTGACACCCTCACTGCCTCCACATTTGCACCCGGCAGCAGTGTGGCCTCGACAGTAGCAGCAGCATCGACCGCAGAGGTCCCCAAGGCTTCTCTCGGGAGGACCCGCACAGGCACTGCTGCCAAGATGGGGGGAGGGGGGAAGAACAGGAGAGCCTCGACTGGGCTCCTCACAGCAGCAGAGAAAGAGGACAGATCCAAACTCTGGCCCGAGATTGAATTGGACAGGCTCGCGCTGTGCGTGCTGAACGACTCCATCCTCCCTTCTCGCCTGGCGAGAAGACTAGAGCCCCTTCTCTACCGCCCCCCTGACCCCTCCGCTAGACGTTCCCGCCAACAGCAGCAGCGGCAAAAGGGAGAGGAGGCAGAGGAAGAGGAAGAAGAAGAGGGTGAGGAGGAAGAAGAGGAGGCAGACCCAGGGCAGGCCAATGGAAGGGCAGGAGGGCGGCAGAGAAGGAGTCAGGCAGGGAGGGTAGCAAGAGGAGGTGGAGGTGGAATGAGAGGCAGAGGGGGGCAACGTCAACCCCGCCCGGCGCCCCAGAGAGTCACCCGTGCGCGTGCCCAAGAGAGCGGGGCCGCCGATGTGAACAACAACCTCGCCGGGAATTCTGCTGAGCCTTCCGAGGTTATGCGTGGATTGAATGTTGAAGATTTGGAAGAAGAAGAGGACGAGGCCGAGGCTGAGGCGATGCCCCTCAGTAGAAGAGGTGGGGGGGGCAGATCGAGTTGCATGTCTGTGTCTAGTCAGAGATCCAGGAGGCGGGGAGGGGGAGGCAGGGGCTCCAGGCTGTCAGGCATTCGCGTCATTGAGGATGACGACGACGAGGAAGAAGAGGGAGAGGGGGGAGGGGGAGAGGAGCTGGCAGGCGAAAGTCAGGAGGAGGAGGATGCAGAGAAGGGACAAGAAGAGGACGAAGAAGGAGGAAGTGAAGGTCCACAAAATTTAGAAGAAGAAAAAAAAGATGAAGATGAGGATTTGCTAGAGGAAGAAGATTAAAAATGATACAGCTGCTCTTGTATGCAACCTCTCCGTTTTCCTTGCAAGTCGCAACCTGAGCCAACCTCTCCTGTCATAGACAACACAGGACCATACAGGACCCCTATCTTTGAAGCCGCTGCCTTTTCCAAAAAGAGACAGCTAGAGAGACAGCCTGCAACAGGATGCTCAACCCAATGATTGGTCCCAATCAGTCAATAAGCCCGTCGACCTAGCCAACTGCGAACATCTATACATAATAATTAAGGATATTGTAGCTTATTGTTATAGTGGGTACAATTCATTATTATTTGGTAGCTTCAAAAGTTGTTTATACACTCTAGACTGCTGTTGTTAAGAACTGAACTGCCTCGTGCGAGTCGTGCGTTGCCGCAAAACGATAGACGCCTATTTATAGGCCGATGGGATGGCGTATGATGATGATGATAGGGGGGGGCATTGACTTAAAGTTTGTTCCTAGCATCTGGCCTATACGTCTTTCGTCTCTTCCTTCTGTTCTGGTTACTACACAGTACGGTTAGGAGTTACTACCAGCCCCTTTTAGCGAGTAGCGAGTAACCGTCAATTTGGTAACCATGAGATGGTAACCGGCAGACCTGAAGGCGTATACCACTACCATGGTAGTTCAAGGGAAAACTCTGGTAAAAACAGTTGCTAGACCTATTTTAAAGCCTAACAATTTAACTCACTAGCAGTTTAAAGCCCTAAAATAATCATAGTCAAATTATATATGCTATAATATGCTATACATAGTGATATATAGTGATATACCAGTTAGAGTTCAGTCATAAAATGATGAATATTGAATTTTACTATAATGAACTTTTAATAAATGCCAAAGATATGATTCTTACTAGTCTAAAATTGGTTTTGTAGGTTAAGTTTAATTCAGGTTATGGCCAAATCTGCCTGTTTTTAGCTATTACTACTACCATTGGAACACTACTACCGTAACCACAAAATTGGTAACCGGGCAGCTTAGCGGCTGCCTAGTAACCATCCTACTTTCGTTACTCCTAACCGTACTGTGTACTGGTTACTGCTCTCGCTGCTAGCTCTCTCTCTCATGCGACCTCATACTTGACGGTCCTCCTTCCGAATGCGTTCTTCAGCATTTGCTAAGTACTTCCTATCCCTCAGTTATGACCAGCACACTGTCTACTCCTCCTTCCTCCTAGCCCTCCCCCTGCACTCCTCTAGTCCCCCGAATACATGCGCTTGCTGCTTTTAGGTGGGCAATCTGCAGTCAGGCTCAGATCCGGCCGCATGTCTTGCTCACGTGTTATCCTCTTCAAGAACATCTTAGCCTCCCCCTCCATCGTCCTGTCGACTGCACTCACGAGTGGGGTGAAGTCGTACCCTCTGTCCGCACTTGCCTGCCCATGTTTCCTCTTCTTTTCTTCTGCTGCTGCTTTGAGGGCTTGAGTCCAGGTCACCTTCTTCCTCGAGGCGGTGTATGGGTTTATCACCCTGGTATCGAAAATTGCCAGCCTCTGTGGAACATAGGCCCCCCGGACTTGACAGTCCCCCCTTAGCGCCAGACATCCCTGCACCTCCCCTTCCTCCCTAATGATCGGCTCTTTTGCATGAACTGCTCCTATGAAGTATGCTTCCACTGCTAGACTCGCCTATGTGCGGTTGACTTCGTCATGTCGCAGCATGGGCAATCCCCCTACTGGGCAGTTAAGGGCGTGTTATAGACTCCACCTTCCCCCATATCCCTCACATTTGCTCTTCTCCCCCTCTACCCTCCCCTGATATCGGATTGTCATCGCATCCCGGAATTTGTCTAGGCTAAGATTCATTCCGTGTTCCTTCAGGGGGGTGGCCGTCAGCCATCCTGACTACCTCTTTTTTTTTGACTGCCTGACTTCCTCATACTAGTCCTCACTAGCTGCCTGCCCTGACTGGCTGCCTAACTTCTCCCACTCCTTCTCTACTGCTTCTTTTACTGCTTTTTTGTGGGCTGCCCGTGCCTTCTGCCCCCTTTTCACGTGCTCGTCTGCGTCTATGTCCTCTCTGCGAAGGATGGCCTCTGTGATCGCTTTACTGGCTGCGGTTGAGGTCTTGTAGTCCTTGTCTGCTGTTTCGGTGGGTTTGGGGATGCCTAGGCCTAACAGTCGGACCGGGAGGGCGGCAACGTCTCTCAGCCACACATCGTGCTGGATGGGGGGCCCTCCGTTCCATCGTCTTTTTATCAAGGCGGGGATAAAGCAGTCTCTGATCATGCCTTCCAGCTACCCCATCTGTCCTCTCGCCCCTGGCACTACCCGCGCCACAAACTTCCATTCATGTTGCAGGGATTTGGAACAGGCTGTGTATGCTTCGTGTGGGGCACATTCTGCTGCTGTTGTGACTCTCTCCACGTTTCTAGCCCACTCCTTCACCTTCTCCTGCACCTATTTCTCTCTGTGTGTGTCCGTGCCTACGTGCCCCCCTAGGAGACGCGTCCCCTCTACTATCTGCAGGTCGGGGAACTCTGCAAAAATCTTCTTGGCTTTCTACATAAATTGCGGGAGCACTGTAAGGATCAACTTGTGTACCTCCACTACATACCCTGCTGCAGGCCCCCTTTTGACTAACTCGCGTAGCCATGTTCGCAGCTGGTGCAAGCAGCCGGTATTGGACGCGTTATCCGCATACCAGAGCTGGTACCAGTATCTCTGGGGGGGATCGGGCTCCTGCTGTTATTGCTTTTTCTTCTCCGTTCCGGCTGTTACCCCTGCACTCCATCTGTCCGCTGTGAAAAACCAATCGCTTCCATTTTGGGCCGACGCGAAGGCGGCTGAGGAAGACAATGCTGTGCGATGCGAATCGCCAAGGGGTGGGGCTGGTGGGCAAGCTGAAGGGGGGTACGAGTGGAGGGAGGAGGGGGAGGAGGAAGAGGATGAGGAGGAGGAGGATGAGGAGGAAGAGGCATGGAGGGAGGAGGAGGAAGAGGAGGAGGAGGAGTAGGAGGAGGAGGGGGAGGGGGAAGAGGGGGAGGGAGAGGAGGGGGAAGATGAAATGGGGAAGCAAGCTGAAGATGATGAAATGGCGGCTGCCTGTCTACCTATCTTGTGTATCAGGTTGTTCTCTCTTCCTATCTGGTTAGGCGTATGAGTGGTTATTGCAGTGGGTATATGCTCTTCGGCTTCCTGCCTTCTACCTTTCGCCCCCGTCTGTTTCTTCCTGTTTGTCTGGCTGCTCTCGCTTGCCTCTGGCTGATTCTCTCTGTCTGTCTGTCTGCTCCCAGTCGCCCCTGACTGATTTTCTCTATCCGGTTGGCTGTTCTCACTCGTTCCTGGCTGTGTGATGATGATGATAAGTAAAATGAAGAGTGGTTTAACGGTGTAAGCCTACCCGTGCCAGCTAGAGGGAAAAAAAAAAAGTAGACGATCTCGGAGATCTTTTTTTTTTTTTTTTTTGACCCTGAACAACACTTAACAACAGTTGTGCAACACACAAACAAGACTTGTGCAACAGTTAAACAACAGTTGTTTGACTGAAAAAGAAAAAAAAAATTAAAAAAAAAAAGTAGACGATCTAAGGAGATCTTTTTTTTTTCTTTCTAGCCGGCGCCTAGAGTTATTAAAGTGTTTAGCCAATTATTACCAATATACATTGTACTGTTAGGAGTAACTACCAGCCCTTCTCAGAAAGCTTTTGGTTACCATCAAATTAGTAACCAAAACTTGGTAATTAGGGTGGTCTGAGGAGATTACTACTACCACAGTAATCTGGGTGTATCTGCCCATAAATATGTTACATCGAGATCTAATATAGGAGAAACGCATCTTCAAAAACTATATACAAGTACAGTATGACGTAAAAAAGATTATTTTTAAACTTTTTTTATCTAAATTGTTTCTATAATATTATATAATATCAAGAACTTGACTTTAACTTACACATACTTACACATATTTCTAGACATAAGAGAACTTTACAATAAATCTATCTAGCTTTAGTACTGTTTTGTTGAAAAGAACGATTACCACTGTTTTGGTTACTGAAACAACGGTAATCAATATGACTCTACAGGATTACTGTGACCATGAAAATAGTTACCAAGTAGCCTAACGGCCGCTTTGGTAACCAAACTAAGTTGGTTACTCCTAAGAGCACAGTGTAGGCCAATATATTTAGCCAAAGTTTGGACCTTCGGTCATATGTTTTAGCCAAATATATCCAACTATAAACGGAAGTACAAATGTTTAAAAAATGTGTGTTTCATTCTTCAAAAATTGTTTGCATCCCACAAAAATTACTAACATAATGGCAACATTATCACTTTTTAGGCAACTTTGTAGCAGATTGTCTATACATGGCCCTTTATAATGACCTTATTGAATTTTATCAACATTTTTTTCTATTACTCTAACTGTTTGAGTCTTTAACACATACACTTAACTGCTTCCATCCAAACCGAAGAAAGCTTCACCTAACATAGTTCTCAATATATCCAAATACATCTAAAAGTTTGGATATAGCCAAAATTTTGTCTTCGGTTATGGGTATGGATAGATATATTGAAGAGTTTAACAATTTTGACCCGTGGCAGTAGTATAGACCATAGTATATATAGTCTTTTTTACACTCATAAAAATATAATGAACATCATTGAAAGATGTTTAGGCTAGTGTTTAGGTGAGAGCTGAGAAACACCCTATAAAAATATTAGTAAATATGAGTAAATATGAGTAAATATGGTAATATTTTAAAAGTATTGACTAAATATTGGTAAAATATGACTAATATTTTTTTGTGATCTATAAAGCAGAGGGGGTCCAAAAGTGGCTCTGGTGACTCGTATTTACACGGAGAACACGTATTTGAACACGGAATCACTCTATAATAACTTTAAAAAAAATATTGGACAAAAGATTTTTTAGTGAATGACCCAAAATATTTCAGTCACTACTTTTTACTTAAGGGTTTTTTTAGTGATAAAATATGATTAAATTGTGAGTGATATAAAAAAATTTTTTTTGTCCTTTTTACAAGCTTTAGTGTCAAATAAGCTTTGCATCGAGCATCTAGAAACAACACTACATTTTATTATCTAAAAATTGGTGTCATATGAGCGACATAAAAAGAGTTTGGCTATGGGCGGGCCCGAGCCGGTTGCGCGGCCATGGGCGGGCCCGAGCGCACATGCACACAGCGCATCCCCAACCGGCTCCATTTTACGTAACGCGAACGCATGCATGCCATGCAGAAAAGGTTAATTCGTGCAAATTAAGGCTTATCGCAATGCAGCTCTCTACGGCGCCTGCTTTTCAAGTCGAGCTTCATTGTCGCCTCATGTTGGCTCACTTCATCTCTTCGATACAACTATTGAAGAATGTGTTACTGAACGCCTTTCTACAATGTTAGCCCTTCAATTTGTTGTGTCATGGAGCTTTGGGGACGACCCACTCAACCAGCACGGACTTGTCTGAGTTCTTGGACCTCGAAAGGTCAGTCAACGCATGCTGGGAGATGTCATGAAGTGACCTGTGTGCAGAGTAGGTTCAGGCTACACCGTTCAGCCACATAGCCCACCAGTCTTCTAAAATGAATGGATGAACTACTTGTCAGTACGTTGATCGCAAATGCTTGTTGCTTTACGGTTCGCTTTTCACTTTTGTCAGTCGAGCTCAGCGAAATTTCAAGCAACAGTTGCGTCTCATTTGCATCTCCACATGTCTTGACTTCAAGATTCGCCCGATGACGGTCTATCCACTTCTTTTCTGAAAGCCCATGATACCTTCTTCTTCTCTTTGGCTTTTGTCCTCGTTTATGACATTCTATGCAGAATCGGCGCTTGTGGCTTTGTGCCTGCTCCGTGGGTTGCCCTGTATTTGCTCCGTCGGTCGCTTTGTGGCTTTGTGCCTGCTCCGTCGGTCGCTTTGTGGCTTTGTGCTTGCTTCGTCGGTCGCTCTGTGGCTTTGTGCCTGCTCCGTTGGTTGCTTTGTGGCTTTGTGGTGCTTTGTGATGCTTTGTGCTTGCGCATGTTTCGTCGGTCGCTCTGTGGCATTGTGCCTGCTCCGTCGGTTGCTTTGTGGCTTTGTGCTTGCTTCGTCGGTCGCTCTGTGGCTTTGTGTCCCGCTCCGTCTCCCCGCTTCGATGACCTGCCAGTGATTCCCTGGTGTCATCGTCTTAGGGCTGCGACGGGTAAGTCTTTCTTCCTTTCACACAAGTGTAGAGACGGTGTGTCATTAAGTGGATGCTTAGTTGTTTCTGGTCGTTTCTGGTCGTTCCACTAGCTTGTGCTACTCTCTTACATGCACGGACAACTTCATTGTAATTGCATAATCAGTTGGTTGAAGCCTGGTTTCGTGATTGGCACTGACAGGCAGGTTGACGTGCTTGGCATGAAGTTCTGTACCCCAGGCAGCTGTCAACGACTGCCTGGGGCTTCGCCCCAGGCAGCTATATGTCACCTTGAGCTCAAGCACTTGGGAACGCCCCAGGCGGCCCTCACGGGCCGCCTGCGGCGAGCTTGGGGTACCCCAAGACCCCAGGCAGGTTTAGACAGCATGCTTGTATATATATAGCAACACGTTCATCACCCATAATTCATCAAATATTTAGTGTTTATGAAAAGTAAGTAGTGCATTAGAATGCTCTAAACTCAAACAATGTTGTTAAAACATTTGAAAGCATTCAAAGTTGTTAAATTTATCAAAATATTAGCTTAAAAAAAAATATGAGTACATATGGGTAAAATTAGTGAGTGAAATCACTAGGAAAAAAAAAATGAGTAACTTGTGAGTGATCACTAAAAAAATTTCACCATTTTTTTCTTGAGAAATATGATGTTTTAGAGCTTAAAAACTAAAGTTCTAGACTTGCCATACTTTCTAGACTTGTGTGATAATTTTAGTTTGATTGTATTCAATATATATGCCAAAATATAAATATGTAACAAAAATATGTTTTTTAGTGAGTAACTAGTGAGTCATCAACAATAATCAAGTTTAACAATATTTAATAATATTAATTTCCTAATATTTTTATAAGACAAAAAAAACGTTAAAGATGACGGTATTTTGACTAGCGTTTTTAAGTATTTAGATTTATTTTAATTTATGTTCTAAAAAGTTCATAGTTTGGCGTCAGCGGAGTACATGTAACATATAGTAAGACGGTAAAATTTATGATGATGCTATGAGCCTATGACATACAGATATTGTACTAGATATTGTATTTACATCTCTGAGTATAGAAACACTTCTGTACAATAATTTAGAGTTTGAGATCAAAATACGTCAATGTGATGGCCGCATGCACGATCTATTACAGAAAGACTCATTCAATCGAATCAAAAAGGCAACCAGTGGGCCCGCGGTGAAGTGGCCCTACGCGGGCACAAATCTGAGGGTGAGGGGGGCATGATATCGCTTCTTGTTCTTCCCACACCAACGGAGCCAGGTTGCGGCAGAGACCTCGGAAGATCTTTCTGAGCGGCTTTTGCTTTTGTGTTTTGCTTTCTGTTGACAGAGCCGGGACGGGAAGGGTGTGCTGTACAAACTCGGGGCGAGTGGATGCTGTGAAGAGAGGGAGAAGGAGAGAAGGATGAGGCAGTGGAAGGCACACTGTGTGTAGACAGGCGAGAAGAGGAAGAAAGATCGGAAGTCTTCTGCCGCTTTCTGGAAAGAGAAGGACCTCGTTCTCTTCGGTCACGGTGGGGTGAAGTGAAAGAACTCCTGAAGGATGAAGGAACAGAAGCAAAAGCGCTTCGGGCTTGTCCGATTTCAGTCACACAGCCATTCCCGCCGTCGCTCTCTCTTCCCTCTTCCATCATTTTCTCGTCACACTTCCCTGCAGAATGCGTTTCTTCCCCTCCTTCTTCTTCCATCTCGGACTCACCCCCCTCCTGTTCGTCCTTCTCTTCATCTTCACCGTTGTCCCCCATTTCATCGTCTTCCCCTTCCTCTTCTTCTTCCCGGTCCTCTTCCCCACCTCCATACCCGTCCCCCCCCTCCTCATCCTCGTCATCGTCTTCCTCATCGTTTTCTTCCTCCTCGTCCTCATCTTCCTCATCCTCCTCGTCTTCGTCCTCATCCACCTCCTCTCCCTCACTTTCCTCTTCTGCCTCTTCGTCCTCCTCCTCGTCTGCCTGTCGGGTGGGCGCTGGAACGACCTGAATGGGGAAGAGAGAGAAGGAGGGGGCAGAAGGAAACCGTGTAAGAAGCCTCCAGCTACACGTCATGCACTTCTGTCTGTCTGTTCACTCACTCACTCACACACACCATGGCGCCATCATCTGAGAGGGCCCCACGATTATCTGCTGAAAGGTCCATGTCTCATTCATATCCATCCTTCGTCTTTGGGAATCAAACGAGGCTACTGCGTTTAGTAGAGCTGTCTCAAGAGAATTTCAGATGGAAAGAGACAGCACAGGCTGCTTGTGCGAGAGGCAAATGCTGTCCGGTTCTTTTGTTCATTGAGAGTTTCGATCAGATGAGAGGACACGTTGACAAAGAAAGCGATACACACACACGCACACACACATACACACGCACAGCCACAAACAATTGCTCTAGAATGATGCACCTCAGAAGCACAAAACCACAAAACCACAGTGCATACACACGAAGAGAGACATCTGTCTGTCTGTCTGTGTATGGGGATGCGGACAGATGATCAATCAATTCGCAGGCAGGCAGGCCAATAGGCGGGTCGATTGAATGACCTCACTGGCTGACCTCACAAAAGACAGAGAACCGAACTCTCTTCTGGGGGGGGGAGCCTGAAGGGCTTCTGTTTGTCCGACTGAGGGCAGATGGACTGGGGGGACCTTCTTTGTCTTTGTCACTGTCGCAGTTCCCCTCGAGGTCAGGAACATTTGGGGGAGACGGAGACGGTGCATGGGGGGGGATGCCGTTGGAGGAAGTTGCACAAAAAGGGCGGAGAGGGGAACGGAGAGCCCCAAGGCGGTGGTTGGGGTTCTGAGCAGCCGCAGCCGCCGTAACCAAGCTGTGTTGGGTAATTCGGAAAACATCTGAGCTCTGTTCCCTTTCCCTCTTTCCACTCTGGTCGTCTGCTCTTCCATTTTGTGTCTTCTTCTGTGAAAAGGAAGAAGAAGAAGAAGCAGACGCAGAAGATGAGGAAGAGGAAGATGGGTCTCCGTCTCCCCCCCCTCCTCCAACAGGAAAACCATCTGCGCATCCCCCCACCTTTCCGTCACCCCAGATTGTTGTCACTGTGTCCCCAGTAGGAAAATGGGAAGAAGGAAAAGAAGACAACAAAGGGCAAGAAGAAGTTGCTTCTCTATCTCCTCCTGCCTCTTCTTCGAGGTCTCTCTGCCTCTGCAGAGCCATTGGCAAGGGGTGTGCAGAAGAACTAGAGGAGGAGGATGAAGACGGGGGAACAAGAGAGAGGCTGTGATCATGTCCCTCACTTTCTCTTTGTGTCTCTGCGAGAGGCATCATTTCATCCCCGTCTTCCCCTCCATTCAGTTTCTCTTCCCCCCTTCCCTCCCCCTCCCCCTCCCCCTCCTCCCCAGTTTCTTCTCTCAGAAAGGGAACAGCAGGAGGTGACCGAGCTAATCCCATCCCCACTCCTTTCAGGGCAGATTCTCGCCATCCGCCCCCTTCCTCTTCTTCAGTCCCCTCTCGTTCCTCCTCTCCATCGTCCTCCTCTCCCCGCTTTCGCTTTCCGAGAACTCCTGAAGAGGAGGACGCACCTGCCCCCCCCCCTCCCTCTTCCTCCTTCTGCTCAGGAAGAACACCAGCCTCGTTCGAGGCTACAGGCGAACGGAAGAAAGACGAAGAGGAGGAGACACCAGCAGCAGCAGCCTCACGACGACGTGACTTGGGGGGACCAGGGGGGGTCCATAGGCCGGGAGGGGAACATGGAGGGGAGGCCTCTCTCTCCCCTTCTTTCCTTTTTTTCCCTGCTGCCCTCTTTTCTCGAACTGATGATGATGGAGAAGATCTGCGACCCCTCACACTTGAGACGGGAGTCTGGAACACCCCAGGGCTGCATGGATGGAGGTGCAGAGGGAGACAGTTAATTAAAGAGGCAGGAGGCAGCTAGGCAAACACTGTTACAGCTACCTGTGGGCAAACAATCAATGAACCAATCGTTTTGGATCCCCAGAAAAACCTGCTGTCTCGAAAACCCACCCACTACAGATCAAACAGAACGGGGCGACTACTTGGGAATGCATGTGGTCTCTCTCTCTCTCTCTCTCTCTCTGTGTGTGTGTGTGTGTGTGTGTGTGTGCGTGCGTGTATGTGTGTGCATGTGTGTGTGTGTGTGTGTGTGTGTGTGCGTGTGTGTGTGTGAATGTGTGTGTGTGTGT
>JAHBMJ010005506.1:37521-61297 GCA_018398765.1 Chromera velia | reverse complement strand
GGGGGGGGGGGGGGGGGCGAAACTTGGTGTGTGTCATCGCAAACTCTCAAGGAGCAGGAAGGGTAGAAAAGTGCCTTTGTATCAGAGCTCCGATCTCCACATGAGTCCTGCTGCGTCCATATCTCTGCAGATTTATTTCGAATCATGTTGAAAAAACACTGCAGGCCGGACGGTAGCTTTCCTCCAGACAGAGCTGAACGAAAGTTGTCCATGCGATACGATGATGATCTTGAGTATCGATCGCGATGTCCTATTGAATGCCTAGCTGCCTCTGCGAATGTCCAACTTGCTTGCTTGGGTGCAGATATTGATGAGTGCACGACGAGTGTCCACGACTGCCACTCCAACGCCGGGTGCCTCGACAGCCCTGCAGGTTCTTTCAGCTGCTCGTGCAACAGCGGGTTCTCGGGCTCGGGGATCACTTGTACAGGTGAGTGTCTGATGAGAGAGTGATCTGTTGATGTGATGATCTACCGAAAATCTGCATGTCTGAGAAGCCAATGACCAATGCGCCCCTTTCAATTGGAAAATTTAGGCCATGCACACAGGGCAAAGCTTTCCCTTGTGTCTACTCGCAGATCCCCCCAATATCGTGAACAGGCAGGCCAGCCTTTGCAACTACGCAGTGAAGAGAGAAACGTGGACCCGAACAGATTCCAAACTCGATCGTTGTTTTCGAGCGTGGGTGCATGACCCCTTTGTTTTTTTATCTTCCTTCAGAGATCGATCGATGGATGCTCCGGTCCCATCAATCCCCCTCAGGGTACTGTGTCTTGTTTTTCTGCGCATTGCAGCGGTCTTGTGTGCAACAAACGAGAGGGTCGCATCGAACGCCTGTGTGGCGTGCCCAGCGGGCACCACCAACGCCGCAAATGACGACGCCTCCGGGGCCGATACGACGTGTGATGGTCAGGACCGAACATTGAGGCCTTGGACTGCAAAAGAGACTCTCTATGCTCAGTCCCTCCCAGAGTGTTTCCGGTCTAACTTTTTGGATTTTTTCTTGTGTTTCAGTGCCCGCCCTCCCTCTGTCAGTCACGGCTGCGCAGAGCGCACTGACGAATGCAGACAGCCAGAAAGAGGTTGCCAATTTATCGCAACAAAACTATTGGTTGTTTCCTGCTTATCTTCTTACTTTTTTCCTGGTTGTTTTGGTCTCTCTGTCCGCCGGCTGGTGTTTTTGTGTACATGTGCGTGTCTGTTCTTTTTGCAGCCGTGCTCTGCAGCGCCAACGAGAGCGTAGTGTCCAACGCCTGCGTTGCATGTCCAGCTGGAACAACAAACGCCGCAAATGACGACGCATCGGGTGCCGATACGACGTGTGATGGTCAGTCAGTTTTATTGCGTCAATCGTTCGTCCGTTACGTGAGTCAGTGAATCGATCTATCGATCGGTCGGATGTCCTGTCGACATGTTTGTGACAGCAGCTCTGCACAGTGAAGTTGGAAAGGGGACCATCGCAGCGATTCATTCTACGTCGAGGCTTCTCTTCGTTGGAGAAAGAAGGTCTTTTGGGCTTGTTCTTCTCTTTTGGTTCCCTGTCTCCGTACCCGTGTGCCTATCTGTGTGTGTGTGTGTGTGTGTGTGTGTGAGTGTGTTTGTGCGTGCGTGTGTGTGTGTGTGTGTGTGTGTGTGTGTCTGTGCGTGTGTGTGTGTGTGTGTGTGTGTGTGTGTGCGTATTCCGTTGTGTGTCTCTGTCGGTGTCTCCGTCTGCCTGTACGCATGTCTGTCTGTGTCTTTGTGTCTGTATCTGTCTATTTGTCTGTCTCTCTGTGGGCTTCTCTGTGCACTTTAGTTGGCGAATGTGTCTCGACGATCCCTTTCCTTCCTTGCAGCCGTCCTCTGCGGCGCCAACCAGAGAGTGTCGTCCAACGCCTGCGTAGCATGTCCGGCGGGAACGACCAACGCCGCCAATGACGATGCGTCGGGGGCCGATACGACGTGTGATGGTCGGTCGTCCTCGACACAAAGGGATAGAGTCTGGAGCCCCGGCACAGATTTCGTTTTTTGCGGTGTCATGCATCTAGCCGGATGGTTTGTTGCTCCCTCAGTCAGAAAGTCATCGGTCACGTGAATGTTCAATACCTGTGGATTCGACAGCAACACCACACGCTCAGCCATGCAGGGAAGAGATCCAATCAATCGAATGATCACTTCATTTCATTCTGAATCGTTGCGTTTGCATACCGACACGAGGAGCCTTCTCGGCTTCTGTTCCTTTTTCTCTGTCGTATGTCTCGTCTGTCCGGCTGAATGGCTGGCCAAATGTTTCTGTCCACCGGCATGTTTCTCTGTGTTGTTTTGCAGCCGTGCTCTGCGGCGCCAACCAGAGAGTGGTGTCCAACGCCTGCGTTGCATGCCCAGCGGGAACAACAAACGCCGCAAATGACGACGCTTCAGGTGTCGACACGACGTGTGATGGTCAGCTAGTTGTGTTGCCGAAACCGAGAGCAGTTCTCTGACTCCATTCCTGTCCGGATGGACCCTCTCTCTTCCTATTCTCCCGACTGACTGCATGCCCATTTGTGTTGCTGTCGGTTTGTCTATCTCTCTGTCCTGTCCGTCACACGGCATGTCTGCATTTCCATATTTCACTCTGCTTTCCTGTGTGTCTGTCTCTCTCTCTCTCTCTCTCTCTCTTTGCAGCCGTGCTCTGCAGCGCCAACGAGAGAGTCGTATCAAACGCCTGTGCGGCATGTCCGGCAGGAACCACCAACGCCGCAGGAGACGACGCTTCGGGTGCCGACACAAATTGTGATGGTCAGTGAGTCAGCTCGAGTGATGATATTTGACTTGAAGGTCCGTCAGTTGGACAGATAGTTTGTTCATGGCATCAACGGACCAGTCGAAGAGAGAATTGCGTAATGGAGATTTGGTTTTTCGACCACCCGGCAGAGTTCTCTTGTCGCGCATTTGGCGCTCGAGAACTTTTCCTTTCTCCCGTGACTGCCTGTCTTTGAGCCTCTCCTTCTTGCTGTCTGTCTGTGTGTACGTCTCTTCATATTTCTCGCTCATTTCTTTGGCAAATCTCTCTCTCTCTCTCTCTCTCTCTCTTTTTTTTTTTTGCAGCCGTCCTGTGCAGTGCAGACGAGAGGGTGTCGTCAAACGCGTGCGTGGCATGTCCAGCGGGGACGACCAACGCTGCAAATGATGACGCCTCAGGGGCTGATACGACGTGTGATGGTCAGGGCATGCATCAAGTGCAGAGTGACCCCTACACAGCTAGAAGAGAACGCGACCAAAGTGATTCATCGACGCTCTGCTGCTGTGGTCGAAATACCTCATGTCATTGTTGGGCCCTCATTTGGCTTTTAGACCTTCGCTTTCTCTCTCTCTCTCTCTCTCTCTCTCTCTCTGTGTGTGTGTGTGTGTGTGTGTGTGCGTATTCCGCTGTGTCTGTCCCGGTCTTTGCGTCTGCGTATATTTATCTGTCTGTATCTCTGTCGGCTTCACTGTGCACTTTGGTTAATCTGTCTCTCTTTCCTTGCAGCTGTCCTCTGCGGCGCCAACCAGAGAGTGTCGTCCAACGCCTGCGTAGCATGTCCGGCGGGAACGACCAACGCCGCCAATGACGATGCGTTGGGGGCCGATACGACGTGTGATGGTCGGTCAGCTGCAATGATCAGCAATTCGGTCTGTCGGTCGCTCATTTGGTCAACCCAGCTGGCGATCGACGCGACGATGAGGTTGACCAATCAGTCGGATCTGCATGTATCGACACTCTGTCTCTTTCTTTGGTGGTCCTTCCGTCCCTCCATTTGCTTGTGTCTCCGTGTGTCTGAAAATGTGTGTTTTTCTCTCATTCCATGTGCATGTGTCTCTCTCTCTTTGCAGCCGTGCTTTGCGGCGCCAACGAAAGGGTCGTATCAAACGCCTGTGTGGCATGTCCGGCAGGAACCACCAACGCCGCAGGAGACGACGCGTCGGGTGCCGACACAAATTGTGATGGTCGGTCAGTCAGTCAATGAGACAGACAGATAGTCGACCAACGAGCGAGTTGGCAGACAAGCCAATCAGCTATATGCTCAGATCGCTTGTCTGTTGCAACTCTCCTGCATCGGCCCGGCCTGCTCTGTACACCTTTCGAACGATCCCTCTTGCCTGTCTGTCTGTCTGTCTGTCTGTGTGTCTATCTCTCTGTATATATGTATGTATGTATGTATGTGTCTCTGCCTGTCCGTAGGTTTCTCTGTCTGTCTGTCGTTTTGCCTACATATCAATTTTGTCTATCTCTTTGTTTGTTAAAAATGTATTTTGTAGTCTCTCTTTCTCTTTCTGTCCATTTTTGTATGCTCTTCCGAATGCGTGTATTTTTGCAGCCGTGCTCTGCGGCGCCAACCAGAGAGTGGTGTCCAACGCCTGCGTTGCATGCCCAGCGGGAACAACAAACGCCGCAAATGACGACGCTTCAGGTGTCGACACGACGTGTGATGGTCAGTCCTTTTTTTTTCAGTCAGTCAGTGAGTCGACGAGACAGCTCGAAAATCTGTCAGTCATTCAACCACTCACTCAGACAATTAGCAATGTGTTCTACTCCAGACATCGGCTACACTCCAGAAACGGAAAGGGCAGTGGAATGATCGTCACCTCTCGTTTGGTGTTTTGTTTTCTGCTCTCCATTTCCATTTCCTTCCTGTGCAGCAACCCTTTGTGGTGCGAAATATTGTATGTATCCTTGCAGCAACCCTCTGTGGTGCGAACGAGAGGGTCGCGTCCAACGCCTGCGCGGCCTGTCTGGTGGGATTCTCGAACGCCGCGGGGGACGATGCGTCGGGGGGTGACACTACGTGTGATGGTCAGTCAGTCAGCGAGTGAGTCAGTTTGACAACCGGAGAAAATGACGAAGTGCTGTACAAGCTTCCAGTTGAACAAATCATACACGTGATCTACACACCCTGTGGAGCAGCAAAAATTAGCAAGAAAGAAAGACCTCCCTCTGCGTGCGTCAACCCTGTGTCTGGTTGTGCCCCATTCCGCTCTCTCTCACTTGCCCTCCCTGCAGACATTGACGAATGCGGGACGTCTGCTCACAACTGTCACACGAATGCAACATGTGCCAACACCCCAGCGGGAAGTTTCGCCTGCACCTGCAACAGCGGCTTCTCGGGCAGTGGGGTAGCTTGCTCTGGTGGGTAATGGAATGAGGGTCTTCTCGGGATGGGAACCGCTTTGATTATTTCTCTCTCAGAAGAGCTCTTCTTTCCATTCACTGTCTTTCAATGGCTCACGGTTCAACGATTTCACAAACCCTCACTCACTCCCATATGTCCATCTAGCTATGAACCGAGGGAAGAGCGAGAAAAAGGAAAAGATCAGGAACGAATTCCTTCCCCAATTACGCGTACCTATCGCCGTCTCTGCAGATGTCGACGAGTGCACAGCCTCTGTCCACAACTGCCATGCGGACGCTTCGTGCACCGACAACTTCGGCAGCTTCTCATGCGGGTGCAACGCGGGCTTCTCTGGCTCTGGTCTGGTTTGTGCGGGTGAGCCGGGGGTCTTTTCGTAAGTGGGTGGGCAGATGGATTTGGGATAGGGGATAAACTGGAGTGGTGGAGCGTAGAAAAACCGAGCGATGCTAGAGACCAGGACTGTGCCTTCTGACTGTTGCTGAGATCCTCGTTTTGCTTTCAGTGCGTGGGTCTGCATGTCATTTGAGGAGTTTGCGGTTTCAATCGAACTCGTTGGAATTTCTTTGCTTCGACCACACGTTTATGAAACGAGAGGTAGAGAGTTTCTTTGAGAGGTTTCTCTTCGCTGTGCGCATCACTCAACCCCGAAGCACTTTTTTTTATGCCGAGCTAGTTTATGCTTCGCCTTTGATTTCAACTGCCTGCCCCCTTTCTTCAGATATTGACTCGCGCAAGGACGCATCCAAATTTGTGTGCTTCAACTGTTTGCCTCTTTCTTTCAGATATTGACGAGTGTCTGTTGGGAGTCCATAACTGTCACCCAGAGGCGACGTGCAGCAACACTACAGGGAGCTTCGAGTGCGAGTGCAACTCCCCAATGGAAGGCAGCGGGATTTCGTGTGATGGTCCGTCCGTCTTTCTGCTTCAATCTATTGCCTTCATTAGGCTGGACTTAAAAGAGAGAGAAGGATTGAGATCTGCACCCAGAGATCGGCTGGAAGGCGCAAAAAGATGTTATGCACGTACAGGTCTCCGCGCGATTTCCTTCTAGAGAGAACAAAACTTCTTCTGGCAGTATACGTGTGTCCTTCTGTGAAATATCGGAATCTTACACCCACGGCAACGTTTTTCTGCTCATGTCTTTGTGCGTGTATGCATGCTTGCAGAGGCCCCGCTGTTTGCGGTCAGTCCCTTTTGTTACCCTCTCTCTCTTTTTTTTTTCTGTATTTCGCTCAAAATCCTTCGCCCTGTGTGAACAATAGATACAGTGATTAAAAGAACCAATGAATGAATAAATGAATGAATGAATGAACGAATGAATGAGTAAGTGAGTGAGTGAGAGTTAAGACTCCGTCCGAAAAGACGTCAAATACTTCCCTCCTCAGATCTTGAAATCACTCTACCCAGAAGTCGCCCTTCTCTCTCTCCCTTTCAGGTTCTAGACATCTGCGCGGACTCCTCAGCCACTGCCGCGACGATGCAGGCCAACTATAAGAGCGAGAAGGCGAGAATCCAGGCAGCAGGGGTGGGTAAGTGAGTGATAGAGATGGTCTGTCCAACGTCAGATAGACAGACGGACAGACGGACAGACAGACAGACAGACAGATTTGAACATCCACAATTATGAGAGATACGCAAAGTGCCGAGTGGCCGACCAAGAGCTCTTGACGTCAACTCATTGGAGGACCTCAACACGATCAGAACGCATAAATCCGATGAGTTGCATATATATGAACTAACGAAGAAAGTGAGGGAGGGATCAAATATTTGCGTTTTGGGGATTTGTGTGCGTGCAGGCAAATTCGATTGCGTTGGCCAACCTGGACGCGAAACTCGAAGAATGCCTGTCTGGGCTCCCCCCATCAGAGCAGCTCGTAGTTCTCACGGACACCCTGATGGGGAGTCTAGAAGAGATCGCGGTCTTTCCTGTCAGTCTCTCTCACAACGTGTATGCTTGTCGACTCTTCCGCTGCCAACAATGAAATGAATAGGCTCGGAGCTTTCATCGCTTGACTTGCACAAATGTGGCAGCCCCTTCTGATCACCGCTAATGTGGCAGGCCCCTCTTCTCGTTGCCATGTGTGCCGGCGTCTCCTACGTCAACGGTCCCCATTCAAGAAAAAGAGAGTTTCAAATTTCAAATTCCTCTCCGCATGCATTCAATCAAATGCAGGACTCAGATGCCGAGACGAACGCTCTGTTGGAGTCTCTCGACTTTCTTGGTTGGTGCGTGAGGCCTTGCTTGAATTGAATTGAGCATCGGCATACGGTTTCGATCTGTCATCTGCAATTTGTTTGTCTGGCAAAGAGTGTGTGTGCGTCCATCTTCATAGGGCCTCGGTCTGTTCCTGTTGTTGGGTGTGTCTCTGCACATGTCGCTACGGAATGTGTGTGTGTGTGTGTGTGTGTCTGTGTGTCTGAGTGAGTGGGTGCGTGCTTGTATGTGGCCATGCTTGCGTGCATGCGTGCGAGTGTGTAAGCATGGGGGCATGTGAGTGTGCATGCGTATCTGTCTTCGTCTGTGTGAGAGAGGGAGAGTGTGTGTGTATTATGCATATCAAAAAAACATACCATCCCCGTGTACTGTCTGCCTGTCCTGCAGGGGACCTGATCTCGGAGGTCGCCTATCTGGGTGATCTTGTGAGCCTCTCTCCAGGGGACGGGGGCAGTGGAGGCCTCTCGGTGTATCTGGCTGTCTACACAGAGACGGACACGAGTCTGAGTGCCCAGACGGACTCTCTGTCTGTCAACTTAGATTTGAATGACCCCAAGGGAATCAGAGGTAGGTAGGTAAGTCGGGGCTTGCATGGGTGGGTCCAGGAGGAGTATCCATCTAGACGATTGACGCACGCCGCCAAATAGAGTAGAGAGACAAAAGCCGGACTACTGACTCTATCTGTGCGCAAGCGATCGACCGACATGTATTTGCGAGCGCTGGAAGGACTCGTCATGAAACAAAAGTCATGAGCTGACTTTTTCTTCACACGTACATGTCGAACTGTCGCGATTTCGACAGATCCCTCCGTTGGATGGACACGCACCAAGTTTTTGCTTACTGAACTTTTGATGTCTTCCGTATCTTGTCAAGACCAGACAGAGGGGTCCTCGCCTCCTTTCAATGTTCTGCGATGTTGACGATTTCTGTTAATTTCTTTGATTGCTTTTTGGTGTACTGTTCTTGTCTTTATTCGACCAGCTGCTTCTTCTACTGACTCCAAGCCCTGCTGTAAATTCAAATTCAAATCCTCCCTCCCCCCAAGAAACCTGCACGAAGATTCGTTAATTGCGGCTGCCCTTTTATTTTGGGATCACACGTCCTTGCAGATCTCCCAGTTCGCGGAGACTTCAAACGCAACCGACCTCCAAACTGGATTTCTCTCTTGGGGGCAATGGACAGGGGCCAGTCGGCATTCACGGGACAGACAGGGGCGGTGAGGGGCATCAGGACTCTGTCTGTGTTGACATCTGTGGACAATCCACATCCCTACGCAGAGGGGAGAACCAGAGAGGGGGGGTTCCTCCTTGCTGATGCCACAAGGTCGGTACGTCAGCTAGGGCCTCGATCTCGTTCGTGAGTTGCCGGCCATGTGTCTTCACGAAGACGAGAAAAGAGAAGCGTTCTCCGACCTACTCGGGCTTTGCTTTCAGTGGCTGGATACTTGTCTGAGGATTAAGGCGTTGGGCGCGTCGGGTGCACTGAAATGGGTTTTTAAAAAGTGCTTGCATTGATCAGAATGAATGCTCATGCCCGTCACTGCCACCAGAAATGAGTTCTCTCCCTTCTTGTGTGCCCTGTCTCGATCCTTGCTGCCGCAGGTTCATTCGGGTGCAGGCAAGACAGGGCAGGCGGGTGTTGGGGTCTGGGAAAGTCCCCCTCGTCCGTTCCTCGCAGTTCGGAGTGGCGAGGACGAGTGGGGGCAGGTCGAATTCTCGTCGTCGTCTCATCGGCCTGCAGTCCTCCCAGGCTCCAAATGAGCTTTCCGTTCCTGAGGAGGAGCTGGGAGAGGGCGCGGGGGCCCTAAGGATGGGGTCTCGGGGCCCAGATATTCCGGTGGTATTACGTCAGAGGAAGGAGCATGAGGCAAATTGGGAGATTCATCAATTGGGAATCAGGGGAGGAGAGTGGATCCTCGAGTGCGCACAGTTGGATGTTCAGGTCTGTCTGCCTAGCTGTTTGCCTGCCTGCCTGTCTGTCTGTCTGTCTGCCTGTTTGCCTGCCTGTCTGTCTGTCTGTCGGTCGATCGGCCGTGTTTCAGCTTACACGACAAAAAGAAGTCGACTAATCTATCACTCTCTGAAGGAAAAAGAATTAAAGCAAATCAGTCAGTCTCGAGTCTGACATCAGGTGACGCGATGACGTCAACATCACTTTGTTCTTGCTGACCCGCCCCAAGATGACCGAATCCATCTCTGTCGGTTTCTTTGTCAGAAAATCATGTTTGAATTGAAGCCCTGATGGTTTATGCTGTTTCCTCTCTACGTCTCCGTCTGTTCTCCCTGTCTTGTTACGTTCTTGCCCTGTGACGACTGTTCTGTTTGCAGCAAGAAATCTGGACAAACGCAGGTCAGTCAGAGCAGGGGGCTGGGTCTTGCTGCAGCAGGGATTCATCTTGAGAGAGAAGAATCAATTTTCGACATGCATAAAATCGTTTTCTCCCTTTAAGGGAAGTGAGTTTTTTGGGGTGGGGTTTCTGGTCTCCTTGATTTTACCTCTGCTTCTGCTTCATCGACATGTGCAATTTAAATATTTGTTCGAAGTTTTTGATCCTTTAATTCCCTCCTGCCATGCAGGTTGCCGCTTCCGTTATGATGAGGACGAGGGCATCTGGTGGTGTGCGTGTGCGCTTCGGTCTCTCTCGACAACTCTGATGGCAGTGCAGAGGGTAGGCCGAAGTCTGGTATTCGTTTCTGTGCTAGTTCAAGGGTGCATGGATGAGGGAGGAATGGGTGGGAGGATAATTAGGAGTCAAGTAGACAGGCGAAAAAGCGTCATGTGCGAGATGAGCATGTCTCGAGAGGCAGAAAGGGGAAATACTCAAGGTAACCGCTTGTAGCGAGTTCGGTTTTTGGTCTTCTTCTTTGTTCATTTATCTGCTCGTTGTTCTGTTCCAATCACGCAACCAATTAGAAAACTGATGTGGCCTCGTGTGGCCCTTTTCTTCTTTCCTTCTTCTGCTAGCTGCTTTTTACCTTCCACTTATTCTTCTGCGTGATCATGCATTTATGTAATTATCTTGTCTGTCCGCTTCTTCTTGGATGCAGTACATACCCCCACCTCGGCATGCCGAGCAAAAGGGTGAAGCAGTCTCCGTGTCCGTGAGGACACACAACGTCCCTCAATCTCTCGCTGCTCTCTGGATGTGGGTGCTCATTTTCGGAATCTTTGCGGGTCTCGGGTACCTCTATTTTCGGTCCGTCCGTTTTTTTTGTGGTCTGAATTGGGAATTGGGAGTGAAAGGGGAGAGACACAGAGACAGAGACTGTCGGTACGACCAAGAGGACGTGAGGAAGCTGTGGTTCTCTTTTGCAAAATGTACTGACAGTCGTTTCGAAAATCGCGTTTTTCTTCCATTGAGCATCGTTTCTTCCTTAAGAGAGATGTTTGCGGCTGCCTTTCCCTCAATGTTGATTCCGCATTTTCACATTTTATCAGACCAGCAAGCATCGTGTCACGTCAAAACGCGCATCCTTTCGCTGGCTTGATATGTCTTTTTTGTCCTTCCTTGCACTCGATGCATGGATCTGCAGTGCTGTGGCAGTTGAGAGTGAATTGTCGCCTCGGCTGGCTTGTCTTTCGGCAAAGCACCCAGGCGGCTCGGGACTATTCTGCAGTTGCACTTGTTGTTGCGGGGGGATGAAGAGACGAAGAGAATCCTTACTAGAGCCGGAGGAGACCTCTGGTGCCTCCAAAGACAACGACTCATCCAGTTCCCTCTCTCTCTCTGTAGTCACACGCGAGGTGTTTTCGTCTGAACGGCACAAACGGCGTCTCACTTCTTTCTTCACACCTCGCCGAGTCGTCGCGTACCGTGAAGCAAACAAAAGGAGACAAATGGGAGGACAGACAGAACAGAAGGCTGAGAGGAGAGAGAGGCGGTCGTGTCGGTGTAGTGATGTCTTCTCTCCTTGGTCTGTGTGGTGGCGTCGCTTTTGTCTTCATGAATTCACGTTGGCCTATTTAGATGCCAGATTGATCTGTCGGCTTCGGAAGGTGAACGCTCTCCAGCAGTGGGCCGAGCTAAATGGATACAGTGAGGAATCCCGACGTCAGGAGGCCCTCTGGCATGGGATGGACGATGAACTTTTGAGTTGGGTGTATGAATTGGGGCTGCCTCGGTTTCGTGTGACCGCCACTTTGCGATCGGGTTTCGTGGGGGGGACAGGAGAAACGGGTTCTCCTCACAAAGACAACAAGACACCCGAGGAAGAAGGGCAGGTGTATCAATTTGCTGCTTTGCCATCTGATCAGCTGATGTCAGGAGAATCATCCTCCACTTTCCTCTCCACTGCTTTGTCTTCTTCTTCGGCGTCGTCCTCACATTCCATCACAGGAACTCATGAAGAAAGCCCGATCAGCAGCAGCAAAAAAGAGAAAAGGAAAATCCAAACTCAAACAGACACGTCTGCCTCGACCCTCGATGCCCTTCCCTCCCTCCCTGGCATGATCGACTCCCCTGTTAAGAAGAATCTGAACAAAAAATCCTCCTCAAAAGAACCCACGCCGTCGTCATCGTCTGCCAAACAGTCTCCCGACTCTCTACGCCCCCCTCGATGGCGAAAGAGGTCCACAAATTTCATGACGGCCCTCAGAAAGGGCTTCGAAGAGTCCCTGCAGGTCCTTTCCCCTTCACGCAGACAAGCCTCTGCAGACAAGCCTCCACAGCCCAAACTGCGTGATGCAAAGAATTTCACTAGCAGCAAAAGACGAAAAAAGGTGGGAGAGGTAGATAGTGAAGAAGAAGAGGAAGAGGAGCACAGTCCCTTAGTCAGGAGGCAGACTCCAACCAAAACCTCTACTCCTTCCCCTGCTGGCTACTCTTCCTCTTCCCCTATCGTCAAAGGCTTCCCAGGTTCTCGTTTCTTTCCCCACTGCTCATCTCTCGAAAGTCCCCCCAAATCTCGAGAGGGATCACAAAGACAGTCCCCTGCCAGTGAGACCCAGCATTCCCCTTCTGTTCCGTCTGTCAATAAGAGCAGAGGGTCCGAAGGGGGGCGTTACTTGTCGCCCCATTCAATCCACCAACCTTCTGTGCGGTTTGAGGAAGAGAGAAGAGTCAGTGCCCTGAGCCTCCCTGGTATCGCTGTAGAAGCAGAACGGGAAAGGATGGAGGAGGAGTACGTCTTGTTGAAGCAAAAGAAGGAGAGAAGCAAAATGGCAATTGTGGCTCCTCAGAGTGTCTCGAGACCTGGATCGCTCCCTCTCCGGTTTGTCTCTCGTTTCTTTTCTTTTCCTTCAATTCTGCTTTTGTCTGTCCTTCTCCTTCTCCTTCTTCGTTTCTTTCTGTCCTTCTACTTTTCGTTTTTTATCATTTTCTCCCAGCTGATTGTGGAAGTTGGAATCTGCCCTCAGTCGAAACATCCTTGCTTCTTTCAATCTCATTCATTCCTGTAAGTCTTCTTTCTATCTTTCTTCTTTCCTTCCCTCCGTTGCCTTTCTTCTTCCTGTGATCATTCCTTTCCTCTTTTCCGTTTTGTGTGTGTGCACTTTTTTCAGCATTATTTCATACTTCTCTGCACTTCTGCATACATACTCGGCTGTCGGCATGATGATGACGATGAGATCATGTGCAGGTCTCGATGGGCTCTCTGGACTTTTTTTCGAATTTTCTCGTCAGTCAGTCAACACAACGAATTAACGGGTTCTGGAGGGAGGCGAACAGTACAAAAGTGTCTCTTCATTCCCGCCTTTTCCTTCCTTTCTCACTCCAACACTCTGTTTCCAAAGTCTGCTCCTCCAGTTTTGCCCTAGAACCCTGTTTCTGTCTCTGCCTGACTGTTGGCTTCGATTGACGTGAGACGAGCAACGAAGAAAGACATCTCAGACAGTCTCCTTTTCTTTCTGTCGCTCCTTTTGTCTGGCCCTGTAGATACTGAGAGGCCAAAATCAGAGGGTAACTCTAAATGCACTTGTTCCTCTAGAAAATGTGTGCAGGAAGCTCACGTGAATATCTTCATAGAATGTGCAAATGCAACGAACGAATGATCACAGCACCCACCCGCCTACCCTTTCGGCAACTTCTGTTGCAGGAAATCTCTTGAGACCGCCCACGTGATTCTTCGCATTGCGCACTGGCCGGCCATGTGGCTACAGTCTGACGTCTCCCCCCTCACAGACGCCCTTCTCTGGCAGATTCGTGTTACGGGGTCCTTCCTCGTGTCCCTCTTCTTAAATGCAATGACGACACTAGTCGGAGAGACAAATGAATTCCACACCCCAAAACGACCAGTGACTCTCTCGACAGCCCCCGAACAATTCCATCTTGCGGACTCTTTGGATCTCTTCTCTTTTGCTCCTGCTGCCCTTGTCAAGGCAGTGATTGGATTTGCCTCTACCCTCTTGGTGGTCGGGCTTCTGCTTCGTCCACTGTGTGCACAGGTGCGTTAGTTGAAGTGTGTTCTTGCTTTTGGTTGTTCTGTTTGTACACCGAGTTCATCCTCGCCCATCCTTTGCTGCTCTCGATAGAGGTCTCTGTAGAATTTTCAAATTGCAATCTTCGCCATTTAGCCAGAAGAGGAGTGTTTCCTATCGACAGAACAGTTCCGATGGGAGTGAGGAAGTGTATTTCGGTTCCACACGAAAATCTCTTCTCCATCCTACCTTTTGTTATTTTTTATGATCACTCCTTCAGTGAGATGGATCTTTGAGACAGTCACTCCACGATTTCTCCCCTTCTCTTTTCTGCCTGATTTGATCTCGGCCTGCCCCCCTGCAGATATGGTCTGACGCTGCTCTCTTTGAGGGCGGGGATCTGTCACTCAAAGAATCGAAAAAGAAGAAAAAGAAAAGCAGAAAGCAGAAGGCAGGAGAAGAAGTGGCAAAAGGAAATGCAGACACTCAGGAGGAAAAAGGAAAGATGGAGAAGGAGTCTGAGGCGATCACGACAAAAACAAAACCAGCAGCCACGGAAGCACACGATCATCACTTGGTTTACTACAGCCTGGGACCGGCCTTGGATGAGAACGCTCCCTCTGTCAAGTTGGAACGTCCGGAGTGTGCATGGATCTTCGTGTTGCGACGCCGACAGGAAATGCTTGCACAAAAACTCCTCCTGTGTGTCTTTGCGTTGCTTGTAGGAGCATACTTGGGTCTCCTCGCAGTGGCAACTTTCGAATGGAAAGAGCACCGGGACGGAAGTGGGGACAATGGGGCGACAGAAGAAATCTGGGCAGAGGGAAAATTCTGCAGCCGTCGACCAGCAGTTGTTCTTTCTGAGCACTCTGTGAGCGTGCTTCTGTTCTTTCTCCTGGATGTCCTGGGAGTCTGTGTGCATGCTTTGGCACGGGCATCTCTGCTGCGGTGGGTGGGTTGTCGATCGAGTTGCCATGGAAGTTTGTGAAGCAAGAGTTTTTCTTCTCGTAGTTGTGTTCGAGACTTGGAGGCAAAAAATAACGTCTGACACCCAACATGCATGCATAATCAGTAGCCGGAACAGGTGGGTCGATACATTTCCAGGTTCAAAAGGGAATCGGAGGGAATGATATTTCAAAGAGGTCACTCGAGTGCCCCTTGTCTTTTTCTTCTGTGTGTGTTTGTTCCCTTTCTGATAGCGTGCGTCCGTGCGTGTGTGCATGTGCGTGTGTGTGTGTGTCTCTGTATGTGCATAGCATGTGAATGTGTGTGTGTGTGTGTGTGTGTGTGTGTGTGTGTGCATGTGTGTGTGTGTGTGCATGTGTGTGCATGTGTGTGTGCATGTGTATGTGCATGTGTGTGCGTGTATGTGCATGTGTTTGGGTGTGGTTGCAGAGCGTCACTGGGAATGGGAGTGGCCCGCAGGCTGCTGAACGCGTTCCCCCGCACAGCCCTGTTCTCGGAACTACACGTCGAGGCCAAAAAGCACTTGGGGAGTGATGTCGTCAAGTCTCTGGATGGCGTCCCTGCCTCCAACTGGGTTGTGCCTCCAGAGGAATTGAAGGAATGAATGAAGGAAGTGCACTGATCTGATCGTCCATCGTGTATCTAGACTTTCTTTTGAGGCAGAGGGGTCAGAAAAGAATGATCTAGAGAATTGGCATGGCTTCAGGGATTGATGTAGAGAATCGGCATCACGTTGATACGAAGGAAGAACACAACCGTTACGGTCTCTTCTCTTCTCTTCTCTTTTCTAGGGTAGCCAGGTTCCTCCGCCCCCCTATTCCGGAGCCTTCCTTCATCCGGTTAGTTTTTTCAGGTGAGAGAGGACGACGCTCTGATCGAGAGTCACTCACTGACAGGAATTAGCGGGGAGAGAGTCTGAGAGTTCGTGGGTCTCCCTTCTCTCCTTCACAAGAGAGAGAGAGAGAGAGAGAGAGAGAGAGAGAGAGAGCTAGTATACAGGGAGAGCGAAGAGTTGAGAAGACTTTGAACAGATTCATGCTCTCTTTCGTCTTCACGGAAAGATAGATAGAGTGCACTAGAGGCAAGAAGGAAAGAAGATAAAGAAGCAAGCCAACAACAGGAATGAGAGAGTAAAGAGAGGGAGGTTCTTGGGTCCCAAAGAAAGGAGGAAAAACAAGAGAGCTGCATGGGGAATTAGCTGAAGGAATGAGTTTTCAACGATTAACTTTCAAAACAGCAAAGGCTTTGTCCTTCCTGCAGTCGAATTAAATAACAGGGAGGGGAGGGGAGAGGAGCGGCTCCGGGCCTGAGTCCCTCACAGGAAGGACTTTCCATCCAGACTTTCTTTCACACGCAAACATTCAGTGCGTGTGTGTGACAGCGCAATCGATCCCGCATGATGCATGTGTGTGTGTATGAGTTGTGTTTGGAATGCTTATGCCCCCCCAAGGGCACTAGGCGTTTATTCGTCCCTCTCCTGTCTCTCTGACTTCTTTTCTGCTCCTGGTTTTGTTGCATACCCCCTTCTCCGCACGTCCCGTCACCTGTAAGGTCTGCCAAAGCCCTTGGCTACTACAATCGCATGTCATGGCTTCTTAATACATTTTTACCACTTTCGTCCCTTGACTCCAGCAATCCCTGAAGTTTGAACCACTTCATTGCCACCTGACTCAGTGATTGACAACGGAACTTTTTTGTAAACTTTTTCTGTATGTATGGGTGTCATATACAAAATTATGCCAAAATAAATGAAAAAACTGAATTAAGAGAGACCCTGGAAGAGACCATGCAAAACCAGATCGATACAAACTAGTAGTAAACCGCAAGGATTCAAAAAAAATTAACAGTGTTCTATTAGACCTATTCTACTAAAACAAACTTTTATTTGAATAAAAATTGGATAGAAAAAATATGTTGTACGTACACTATAGCTATACGCATTTTATTTTAATATTTATGTTGTATGGCCCGCGCCTGTAGCCGCGCCTAGATCGATTCAAAGGTTGAGCAACTATCGCTGTCGCCGGTGACCGGTCAAAGAGCGGATCGCCGACATGAGGTTTCTTCTCTGAGCTTTTTCAAATCGCCCCCCCCCCCTGCATTGAACAGATCAAACCCCCTTGAAAAAGAAGATTCCAACTCCAGAAGGGGGACCTTCGGAGAGGAAGAAAAATCAGTGGGGGGCGGTACAGAAGGGGGCAGAATTTCGGGAGACTCGGGATTGGGGCTTCCGTGAGACGAGATAATGGAAGTAGGAGAAGCCGCGTTAGAAGACGCGGGGAGGGGATCAGAAGGTATGGCAGCAGCCTGATGACCTCGCTGATTCTTTTCCTTCCCATCTCTTTCGCGCTGTCCCTTTCCTTTTCCAGGAGTCAAACTCTTCCTCATAATCACTCTGTGTCTTTGACCCCGGGTCCCATCCCTGGCATTCTTTTGTGTCTCGGGGTGCGCTTCGTCGAATGGGAGGGCGAGAACGAATCCCTTCGAGGCCTCGTCGAAGCCCGCGAAGAAAGGAAGAATCGGATTCACCCGTCTCCTCCCGTCTCTTTCGGAAAACCGAAACTCCCTTGCAGCCTCTTCAGCAGAGACCTCAGTGCTGCTTGCTGCGTAATCTAGCAGTCTGTTGAGCTGAGAAAAGTACGACACCTCCTTGAGTGTGTACCAAGTGGGGGGTGCGAGGACAATCCTCCCCTCCTCCCACAATCGGAGGGCTTCCCCGGGGCTGGCCCAGGCTGAAGCAGAGGATTCTATGAGGTCGTGGGAAGCCGCAGTGGCACCTGAGGGGTCAGAGAGGAGGGTGACGTAGAAGTGGGTGTCGAATCTCTTGGGTTCAATGACAGGGGTGATCCAACGTGCCCACTTGAACAGGGAGTGGACGTCAGGGGCGACCCCCGTCTTCGTGCACAGAGTGAAGAACTGCGACGCATCTGCGTGCACAGCCTCACGCCACCTCTCCCTCTCCGACGGGGAAAGCTGACCCAACGCCCCCCCCCCTTCAGATGTCGGGGTTACAAGGAGAATTCCCGTCTCCTCAAACACCTCCCGAATGGCTGCGATGCGGTAAGACAACTCGGAGGCAGACAACCTCACAAGGCTCTCATTGTTGGTGCCTTGACGCACCCCCTCTCGACTGGCTGTGTGTGTCACCAGCCGCTGCCACCTCTCGTCTCTGTCTGCAGGGTCGAGAGCACCCCCAGGAAACACGGCTGCTCCGGGCATGAACTTCATCTTCGCAGCCCTCTTCAACATGAAGAGACGGAAGTCGGACAGAAAACAAGCAGGAGCTGGATCTGCATTTTTCTTCTGAACAGTGCTCGAAGGAGCAGGAAAACTGGAGCGAGGTGCTGCGATAAGCACTGTGGAGGCGCTCCGCAGGGCTTTCCCCGCATCCCTTGCGACCACCCCCCCCGCCGTTGCAGCTGCTGACGCCATCAGATGTCCTCTTCTGCTCTGATCGAGCCCCACCTTATCCATCCAATTCTCACAATTTTCCCAACCTCCCCTCTGAAAAGCTCCAAGAATACCCAATTGGGAAGACCAAACACTTCGATCAAGAGTTATAGAGCAAGGTCACAGACACGGACCGCGTCTCTCCGTCTCGTGTGAACACAGACACTTCAATTCAAATTCGTGCACACGCAGCCAGCACTCATGTCCTTCTTGCACTTGCTGGCGTCGACTTCGCAGCAGAAGGCCCTGTCAGAAGCTTGAAAATTCAAAACAGGGACGAATTTAATTTGGACTTACGTCACTGTAAACTGATTCCTGATGTCCGTCTCATGTCCATCTCACCCCCGGCCGGCCCGCCCTAGCTCGGTTCGTTGCAGCATGCATGTTGCAGCCCCCCGCCGCGGGCCTTGAATTCAGGATTTAATTGCCGTCTCCAGTCTGACACTGACGAGTGATTCCCAATCTTTCTTTGACATTGACTTTTGCTCCGAGTATATAAGTTGATCGATCGAATCTCTTCCTACTTCTACAGCTGCAGGTATTGTAAGTGCTAGAAGAGTGCAAGGAACTCCGGTGTCAAAGCTGATCGAGTGTTTGTCTCGAAAAGTCTTGTCGCGCCAGATCGGGATTCTCCGAGAGCCCAGTCTTCGTATCCTCATCTGACTGTTTAATCAAAATGCGAAGTGCAGAAGTAAAGGAGAAAACCGCACCCCCGCCAGGTCGTGGTCCTTTCTCACTGCCCCAATTTTCGAGAGAGTTCGGTCCCCAGCTTCTTGTCCAATTCACCGACGTGCTGGGTGACATCCTCCAATATTTCACTCTCATCTACACTCGAAGGGACCTTGCAGAGCTCCCTCTGATTGGTGCTCATTCGGTGGAGCAGGTGGGAGCGTGGGTGCTTGCACTGATCATTGCATGCTCCTGTCTGTCCATTGGTCTAGATGTCAGTGAGCACACGGCAGCACGGGGCATTGACGAAGAGTTGCCTCGTGAGTCCAAGCAACACCTTGTCGGGATGAGAAGAGTGAAGTTGTGGCACGTAGTCCGACAGATCCCTCTTCTGATTATTGAGGATGGGATGTCGTTGGTGTTCTCTGGATGTCTGGTTTTCCTAGAGGAGAAGAGACTGTTCAACGTCTTCGGTTTCAACTTCTCCCTCACCCTCCTCGGCTTCTTCTACATGCTCATGAAGCACCTGGCTGACACACTGATGAGTCAAGAAATCCTCAGACGTCCCCAGTCGAACAAAGCGGACCCCGTCTCCTCTGGGTGCTGCTGCCTCGGCTTCCAGGGTCAGGGCACCAGGGTCAGCCCTGAGGGAGGGGCGGAGGGCACAGAAATGGAAAGACTGATTGGGGGGGACGAAACGCGTCGTTCGGCTTTGGGGACAGAAAGAGACGGGGGGGCAGACCTCGAAGGTGGCCCCGCACAGTCCCGCGATCACTCTCGGAGGGGGTTGGATGAGGAGAGCGGGAATGTCGGGGAGGATGTGGACGGAGACGAGGATGGGGAGGAAAGTTCTTTGGAGAGACGGCAGGAGGCCCGAGTTGTAAGGGAGGCAGGGTGCTGCTTCCGTGCCCTCCTGTACGTTGCTGATGGTCTCCACGAGTGCGTCAATGAGACCACCGACGTGCTACAGGTACCTGCGTTGCTGCATGGGTTGCAGTCTTTTTTTTCTTTCAGTGGATGGGAGAAGGGGAAGAGCATACGGGCTCCTGCGTGTGTCCTGACTTGTTTTTCTGTGCTGCGCTCGAATTCTTTTTCTGATTCGGGAGAGAGAGATGCGCATCTTTTCCTTCCAGAGCAAGAGCTTTACAGAGATGCATAATACGTCTGCCTGCATGATTTGTGTCAATGCAGAAGCCCCAGCGTCTGTCTGCCTGCCTTGACACTTTTCGGGCCCCCTGCCCACGTTGTCTGAGTTGCCGTGTTGTTCTTTTGTCTTCGATTGTTTCTTTCCCTCTTCTTTGTTGTGTTCATGAAGAGGAGGAGACAAAGGAAAGAACCATATACTCTGTCTTTCTGCTTGTACGGTCCCTCTCCTTGTCCTATGCTGAATCGCAGGATGTTCTCTCATGCCTCTCGGTGATCCGCAGCGTCGCCACCGCCTCGAAGCCGTTGCTGCCGTCCCTTGTGCTGGGCGCCGCCACGGGGGGGGGGGTCAGGTTTCCTCTCGTCCCTGTCTGCGGGCACAGCAGCGTGGGTCGTGATGGCAGTGTCTGTGTACTGCTTGGTGGGGTCTTTGGCAGCTGCTCGGTGCATCAGGGACATTCGGTGGATGATGCGTGCGTCAACTGTCGCCGATAGATGCGGGTCGGGGTGGGGGAGGGCAGTCGTGTACCTCCAGTGTCTCACTGCCCTCCCCTTCTCCCCTGTTTTGCTTTTAGCATTTGTTATGAATAGAAAGGTGTTCTATGAATGGTGGGACCGGCAGAAAACCTCCCCAACAGGGGGAAGAGAGGGCGAAGCTTTTTTGAGCAACGTCCGCTTCTGTTTTTTCCTCCTGGAGGATATCCCGTCAGTTGTGTTCAATCTTCTGATTGCCTTAGGAGAGAGCAGCTCGTTCCTCTCCGTGCAGGGTGCCAATCTCCTGGCAACAGTTGCGGGGTTATTGGTGCGTGTGGCAGAGTCAGAGGGGCAGAGACGAGTGCGGACAGATGAGGCGGTTGCATTAGGGGGCGGGGGGGGGGTTCTGAAAGTGACGAAGGCGAACATTCAGGCCCTCACTGCCTCCCTGTGGGGCACAGGGTCGACTCACATTCAAAAAGTGGAGATTAAATTTGACCCTAACAGAGAGAAAGACGAGACCCAGTTCCCAGAGGGGGTGTTGGAGGGATTTTTTACTGCACTAGTCAGCAGAAAGAGACCCTCTCTGAAAACGATTGAGCTCATACGATTAACGAATCACCCGACCGTAGTGGGAGAGTTTTTCAGTTCTGTTCCTTCATCAGAAGCCCGTAAGTTCCCTTCCCTCGAGAAGATACAATTCTCCTGGGCCCAGGTGGGAGACGGGGGGGGCGAGGGGCCTAGCAGAGGGTTTGAAAGGGGGGGCGTTCCCTTCTGTGCGCACCCTGGCTGTGCCTGGGAACGGGATCACCTCGGAGGGGGCTGATGTTGTTGCGGGTGTGTTGAGGGAGGGCTCTCTGCTCTGTTTGGAGACCCTGCTCCTCCAGCGAAACCATATCGGAGCACAAGGGGCAAAGGCAATCTCCTAAGCGTTGAAAGCCCGCCCGCATCAATTTTTGAAGGAAATGTTTTTACACTCAAATGAGATAGGGGATGTCATTGAGGGGGTGAGAGGTTTGGCAGAAGCCGCCATGGAGGGAGGCATCCGATCGGTGGAAATGCTATACCTCGGGGGAAATGAAATAGGGCCAGAGGGGGCAGCGTTCCTCGCAGCAGCCTTCCAAAAAGGCGCATCGCCTTTTATGAAGAGACTAGATTTGTCAGACAATCATATCAAGGATGGGGGTGCGATTGGGCTTGCGAAGGCAATGGAGAAGGGCATGTTCCGGTCTCTGGTGTATTTAGATTTGCAGAAAAATCTGATCGGGGTACCCGGTGGGAAGGCCCTGATGGTTCCTTTGAAGCAGAGTGCAGTTCCCTCCCTGGAAAACCTTGATTTGTCGTTCAACCAACTGAGTGTGGAGGGTATGAGGGTGTTGGGGGAGGCATCCAGAGAGGGCGCCTTCCGCTCTCTCCAGTCGTTGGCGCTTGCGCGCAACCACATGGGACCCCAGGGGGGGGTTGCGTTTGCAGAGAGTTTGACAGAGAAGTCTTTCCCGTCTCTTTGAGACCTCAATTTAAGGGACAACGGTTTGGGAGTTGAGGGAACGATAGCTCTTGCCGGGGCAATCAGTCGTCGTTGTTTCCTCTCTGCTGAGAATCTCGACCTCGATAAGAATCAGATGAGGACAGAAGGAGCAGGAGCGCTGCTGCGGGCGCTCCGTGAATGTTCCCTCCCCCATCTGAAGACTCTGAGTGTCGAGGATAATATTTTGGGGGCCCAGGTAAAAGGGGAGCTGCGGGATGTTGTCGGTGTGCAAGCGGGGGGGGCAGGGGGGAGAGATGGAGAAGAATCAGGAGAGGGGGCCAGAAAAAGCGGCCTTCAGTTGGAGGAAGCATTGCGCAGTTTCCTCTGGCTCTTTTTCTTGCGTACTCTCCATCTGTCTGCACAAGAAATGGGGGATAAGGGGGTCAAACTGCTCTCACGCGGCCTGCAGGCAGGTAGGATTCCCTCGCTGCGTGTCCTGTCTCTTCGCAGCAGCAGCATAAGTGAAGAGGGGGCAAAGGTCTTTGCAGAGGCACTGCAGACGCACTGCCTTCCGTTTCTCGAGAGCCTAGATTTGTCCTCAAACAGATCGATTGGCGATAAGGGAATGGTTGCACTTGCGGGGGCTGCAAAAGGGCGGGCCATGCGATCGGTGCAGATTTTGGATCTGTCAATTACGGGAATCCGCGAGGAGGGCGCGGTTGCGCTTGCGGATGCTCTGAAGGGGCGTGCCATCCCTTTTCTTCGTACACTGGGAATGTACTGTAACGAAGCAGGGGATGAGGGGGTAGGGGGTCTGGCCGAGGCCGCGAAGGCAGGGGCTCTGCGGTGTTTGCAGAGCCTCGACCTGTCCTGGAATTACGTGCGCAGCGGGGGTGCGAAGGCCATTGCAGGGGTTCTGAGGGAGGGGGGGTTCCGGTATCTGCAGAAACTTGACCTTGCAGACAACGAAATTTGGGACGATGGGGTGGAGGCGCATGCGGAGGTTTTGAAGGGGGGATTTGGAGGTTCGTTGAAGGAGGTGATCCTCAGAGAGAACGACTTCGGGAGTGAAGCAGGGGAGGTCCTGAGGGCATCTGCACCCCTTGGTTGTACCCTTCTGCTGAAGTTTGATGAAGAGGGGGAGGAGGAGAAGGGGATAGAGAGGCTGAGGGGGATGGATGAAGAGAATTCATATGGAGAGAATGGGGATTTTGAGATGGCAGGGGACTCAGGAGTGGATGAGTCTGATCTCTCTGGCTGGACTGACAGAATGAGAGCATGAGTTAGACACTGGCAGGGGGCTGCGTTTGCTTTCTGAAGTACTTAGTCTAACAATTTTTAACCGGACAACATTGTATAAATTGTAAGATATTTTTTTTAAAAGCTCCTCTATTCGACTTTAATTTAAAAGCTCCTGTATTTGACTTTAATTTAAGCTGAACAAGCCAAAGAATTTTTTTATTATTTTTTTAATTCACTTTAGAAGTTTTATATTTTATAAGTCTATATAAGTTAGAGAATTTTATTTCAACGGGATTTTTTTAAATCTGGGGATATTTTTGATTAGGATTGGGATTTATATTTGGAGAATTTGTTTTTCGCCCCATTGTGGCCCTAATGTACCCCAGTGAATCCCCCAATGTCAAATATCCGATATAGTTTTAATTTAGACAGATTACACTTAGAGCTCTAATAGACTAATAGGCTCTAACAGAGCTGAAAAGGGGGGCAGAGCAGCATAAAAGATCTTGAAATGAGCTCTGGCGATCGTGCGTATGCAAAAGTGTGCCTCGGGCCTTTTGGCCCTCCCGGGTCCCCCTAGGTCCCCCCGGCCCCCCGCGGCCTGAATAGTTGGCGTCGTCTCGGCGAGCGCACCCCCGCGGGTCTGAGGCTCCCCCCCCCCCC
>JAHBMJ010005506.1:0-36348 GCA_018398765.1 Chromera velia | reverse complement strand
CCCCCCTCTCTCTCTCTCTCTCTCTCTATATATATATATATATGTGTGTGTGTGTGTGTGTGTGTGTGTGTGTGTGAGTATGTGTGTATGTGTGGTGTATGGGCGTCTGTGAGTGGCCGTGCGACATCTGCATACATTCAGAGACGCAGTTTCTGTGCTGCTTTCTTCTTTCGGCTTCTCTGTCTCTCGGCATGCCCGTGTGTCTGTTTTTCTCTCTGTGCCAGGCAGTCCATATCTTTGTATGCGTTCCTGCCCGTAAGTATGTGTACTGATTCAGCGGCGAGTTGGACAGGCGGGATGGCTGTCGCACTTCATGTCCATCTCACTCATTTCGATTCCATTGACAGTCGCAGTCTGTATTGTCAGCTGCATGGGTTCTTGATGCGCCACTCTCTGTCGGCCTGTTTCTTCTTGAGTGTCTGCTTATCTGTCTTTCCATATATGGGCTTGATTCTCCAACCATGTTTCTTGTGGTCTTTTTTTTGTTTCTTCCTTCCTTCCGGCCTTCCTTCCTCACTTGTTTGCTTTCTTTTTCCTCCCTCTCTTTGTCTTTCTCTTGCTTGATTTCTTTCCTCATTTCTTTTTCTATGTTCCATGTATTTGTTTCCTTCCCCCTTTCTTTTCTGTCTGTCCTTCCTTCTTGGTTTCTGTCTGTGTATCTATCAATCCGTCTGTCTTTGTTCATTCATTTCCTCGTTTCTCTGTTTTCTTCCATCTTCCTTCCTTTCTTCCTTCCTCCATTTCTTTCCTCCATTTCTTTCTTTCTTTCTTTCCTTCCTTCCTTCCTTCCTTCCTTCCTTCTTTCCTTCTTTCCTTCTTTCCTTCTTTCCTTCTTTCCTTCTTTCCTTCTTTCTTTCTTTCTTTCTTTCTTTCTTTCTGTCATTCGTTCGTTCGTTCGTTCGTTCTTTTGCTCGTTCGTGTTTGCTTTTTTTCTTTCTTTCTTTCTTTGTTTATTTGTTTTCTTCTGCCTGCCTGCCTGCCTGCCTGTCTGCCTGCCTGCTTGCCTGTCTGTCTGTCTGTTCTGTTCCTTTGTCTTTGTTCTTTCTTTCTTTCTTTCTTTCTTTCTTTCTTTCTTTCTTTCTTTCTTTCTTTTTGTCTGTTCTGTACATGAAGAAGAGAAGAGAGAAGAAGAAAAATAAAGTCTGTCTGTGTGGTCTGTCCGTTTTGACCTGAGTTAGGAGAATGAAAGGAAGAAAAAGAACAAACACATGGTCCGTCACTTGTCTGTCCCTCGGTGAAACAAAGAGACGAAAACAAACAAGCCATATGGTCGATTTGTCTATCGGTCAGTCAGCGGTCGGCCTACTTGTCTGCATATGCCCATCCGTTCGTCTGCTTGCGTCTCTACGTATCGGTCCATCATCGGAGTGTCGCTGTATGTAGGCTTCATTCTTGATCACTTACCCGATCACACTCCCTGGCTCTTCTACCACAAAAAACATGTATGTGCCTCTCGGTGTCCATTTCCGTGCTTCCAATGCTGACTGATTCACTACGGTTGCCTTTTGCAGTTGTGCACGTACAGTCTGTTCCTCGCGTTCCCTTTCACTTTCCTTCCCTCCCCGTCCTGTGCACCCCCTCACTCTCTGTATTTGGATTTTCCATCTCATTCCTCCTGGCCTCTTCCGCTTGCGTGTATATGCAACTTTGCCCGTTTCCACCTTTGTGACTCTTCTCCCATGTGTTTCCCGGAAAGTGACTGCCAAGTCTCATTTGCGTGCGTCACTCCAATACACTTTCCCTGAAGGTTTGTGGACCCGACAAATGACGTCGCGTCTCTCTCGCGATACCAGAAAGCTCTGACGATTCTCTTCGACCCTCAAAAGAGCTTCATAGAGTTCGTCTCACCACCACGGTCTGACGCAGGAAGCAGAACAATCAGGGCGAGAATACGGGCGGGGGGGGAACTGAAGCTCCCCTGGAAGCCCCTCATACAGCCGTGGGAGAGCGAGGTCGTCTGGCAGGTGGGAGAGGATGGCCTAATTGCTGAGCAGAGACAACAGTGGAACATTACAGCTGCAGATGCACTGCGCCAAACTTTTTCTTTCTTCTGAGTGTGATTCGTATTTCAAAGTGAATGAAGTCCGTTTTTGATGGTTTCTGACATCGTAAAAATTGTACTGCGTGCGGTGCTCGCCAGGGTGTTCATCTCAATCCTAATCCTAATGATTTGCAATCCTGTGCTAGATCCTGTGTTCTACTAGTGCTCTATGTACATCTTTTATTAAAATTTCAAGTTATTTCTAGATTTATTTCTTTGTTGACTTCTATAGTTTCAGTTGCTAATTGATAAAGTTTATATATTTGAATTTAATTTGAATATCTGCAAGCTACTTAGCTATAATTTACGGCTGAGTAATGGCTCAAAGTAACAAATCAGGCTTCTTCAGTTTTATCTAAATCATTAGCGGCGTGATAAGCCTCATAAATGAACGTATAGCGGGATTTGGTCTATTAGTAAGCACAGAACCAATCAATCAATCATGCAATCAAACATATATCATAACTAGTTTTTCTAAAACGATATTATAATTTTCTAGATCTAGTTCTAGATAAGTTTATAAAACCCAGTGATTTTTTTTTCTGATGGCGTGACTTCGATCACCCGTCAGCCATCGTGGACATCCTAATTAGTATAAAACTTAGTTTTAAAAACTGATGATTCTATAAATTTATGCTAGAATTTATTTATGATGATCATGTATGATAAAACTGGGTAAAACCTAGATATATGATTTAAAGAGCTGCAACCAATATTAACGTAAGGAGCTAAAGAAGAAAAAAAAAATCCTCCCAAACCCTTTGCTTTTTTTTTTCTTTTTCAGTCAAACAACTGTTGCATAGGTGTTGTTCATGTGTTACATAACTGTTGTTAGGTGTTGTTGAGGATAAAAAAGTAAAAAAGAAAAAAAAAAAATATTTCCTCTGATCGCTTATATTTTTTTTCTCTTTTTTTTTCTTTAGCCGACGCATAGAGCTTAAGTTACTAAATCAGAATCATTATCTGTTGTGTGCTGCGGTAGCTATGCACATACTATACAGCGTTCCGGGGCCAGCAAACAGCAAGCGCAGCATTCAGAGTATGCAGACTCAGCCCGCGCACCCGCGCACGAATCCATACATGCAAAGACACCCGCGCACGAACCCATGCATGCAAAGACACTCTGTTGATTCATAACTGAGCAGATCGAATTCAATGATACAGCTAGCCACTGCCAAACAGAACGACAGACCTGGACTGTCAGTCTTCATGTATCGATCAACGAACCTATAGTCCTGGCTGTGTGCACGTGAGTCTCGATGCTAATCCTACTAGCACTAGACTCGCACACCTTATTATCAGATCGAGTCGTCATCATGCCGCGATCGATCGCGATTCCTATGGCGCGATTCATACGACCAACACAATAGGCAACATTTTTGGCATTTTTTTGCAAACCACAGCACTGGTATATCATTATTAGCATATTTCGTCTCATCATTCACAGTCTTTAAAATTGTGAACCTTAAAGAGAACCTAAATTAACTCAACCATACTTAAACCAGTCACTTAGGTCAATCTTTCAACGCAAGAGCATGCACACGCGGCGTGGCTTTCAGACGGCTAAGGGACAGATATGAAACATGCATCTATACGAATTCACGTATGACAGACACAAGAGAACACGTCGTCACACTAAGTCGTGCACCTTTCGCTCGAAAAACGAATCCATCATTCTCTGATTATTTTCACTCTGCAACTTCCAAGTGGAGTACAAAGTCCGATCCTTTCTTTCACAGAGCAGCAAAACCTAGTAGAGCAAAACACCTCCCTGAAGCACCTGCGCGACAGCTGTCATCTTCAGACGTTCTTTATGTACACTGAGCTGAGAGATGACTTTAATTCGATTTTGCAGGGGAAGAATCAATGAGCTCCATGCAGTCACACAGAACGCCCGGCTCCGCACCTTTCTTTCTTCTTACAGCCTCGTTGATGAAAATTCGTTCTTCCAAAAAGGCAATCGATGTCCTTGAGTTCTCTATGCACAGCAATTCTCACCTGTACGCTTCAGCGTACCTTCATTCATTACCATCCACCACATCTATCCCTCCACCAAATAAACACACCTGTACGCTTCAGCGTACCTTCATTCATTACCATCCACCACGTCCATCCCTCCACCAAATAAACACTTGTACGTAGAAGGCCGTGCCAGGCAAGGATGACCATGTAGGAGAATCATCAAAACTTTACAGTCAGTCACACACCATACACACACACACGCATACAGGGAGATTGAACGATATCGTTTCTTGTTTCCCTTTTCCACTCTCTTACGAGAGCTTCAAATACGCCAACCCGAAAACACACAAACCAATCACCCACCTTTATTTTACGCCAGTACTATCTTCCTTTCACGGTCACATACTTTCATCCGCAGTTTGCACTCTCTCACAATGATGACGCGCACTCACACAGTCTCAGGCACGGGGGTGGAAGGCAGGGTGGCTTGAGGAGGAGTCGGGACAGTCTTCGGTGCCTCTCTGTTCCCTGCATACCCCGGGCATCGTCTAACACAACCCACAAACACAGCCGTCGAGAGACAAAGGAGAGCACCAAGAATGGCAACCGAGGAGGCGATTCCAAGAGAGACTGTGCCAGAGGTAGAGACGGACAAGAACTCATCCGAAGTGCTCGGTTTGTAGGGGAAGACAGACTCCCAGTTTCCGGACCAGGAACGAGTTGCGAGAGCGACGACGATGGCAGTCACAGCAGACAAGAAGGCGACTATACCACAGATGCGGGCGGTCTTTGTGGTCTTGTTGTTGGGAGCAAAGAACAGAGCGATGGCGGCGACGAACAACACGACGGTGGCGAGGGAGAGGACACCCAGAGCAGTGAGGGACCCTACCAGAGCTTGCTGCACACAGAGAAAGGACACAAAACGGTTCTTCCTAAATCTCTGTACAAAAAAGAAAAAAGAAAGAAAGAAAGAAAGAAAGAAAGCAAGCAAGCAAGCAAGAAAGAAAGAAAGAAAGAAAGAAAGAAAGAACCAAACACAAAAAACCACACGGCCATTCAGAGAACTTGAAAGGCAGATCGGCAGACAGGCAGACAAAGAAGAGTAAAAGCGATTTTCTGTCTTATTTTTTTTCGTTTTTCTTCATTTCACGCAAAGAGAGAAAGAACAAGGCAGTTAGTTACTCAGACAGGACCGTCAGGGTTGCAGACAGGCAGGCAAACAGGAAGGCTAAATTGTTGGTTCCCCCCTGTTATCAGCCTTTCTTTCTCCGACGAACAGACACACAAATGATCGAACGCATCACAGAACTTCGTTCGTTTGAACTGCACCTGTCTCCTCCCGTCTTTTGTGGCTGTGTCTACCAGAATTTGAATGGCCAAGCAACATGCACAAAGCAGATGCTCACAGACCCTCAGGCGGACAAACAGAGATACAAGACACGCAAATGAACCCCCCCACACATGCACTTCGTTTTTCTGACTGACGTCACAGGGATCTGGGTAGGGCAGGTAGGGAAGCACAGCGGTCACGTCTCCTTGCGCAAGATCCTCAAAGAAGGCCTTGCCTGTGTGCTCGGTCTTGCTTCCTCCAGGGACCTGTCCCATGCTCCGGCACCACATGCGCCCTCGGAGACGGAGCTCACTCTCCTTGTTGTCCGGACCCGCAAGTTCAGCCAAGGCGCCCTCGAGCTTTATGTTGAACGTGACGGTCTGCAGGAATAAAGAAGGGAGACATTGGAGAATCAGTGTATTGTTGAAGGATCAGTGACCGCGACCGCAGCATTTCCTTTTGTCTGTACTTGCCCACTGCTGGAGAAAAGGAAAAGTCTATTGGAAAGAGAGGCGCGGAGACACGACAGATACCAAAGAGAGAACAAATCCGCCTTCATCTCGCTGCATGCTTCCTTGAGTGCATTCACGCAACGCAGCCACTGACTCGGAAGAGCAGCCCAACGTGATCAGTCAGGTCCACCTTCATCGGAAAAATGAGTCCAGCTCTCTGCACAGAACACACAGGAGGAGACGGAGACGGGAAGGAGACGGAGACGGGGGTGATCACTTCTTTCAGAGTCTCAATTAAATACAGAGACGGTCACCACGTTCTTCTCAGCTCACCTCTATGTCGATGTTTGTTTTGTATCTCTGCCAGTCGTCGAGACCACAGCCAAGGCCCAAGAAGAGAACGCCCACAAGGGCACCAACACCCAGAAGAACACTCAAGCACCGGGCCTGCATTTTGTCTTTGTGATTGACACTAAATCAAGTTAGAGACAGTTGAGCGCAGCGCAATTAACAGACTGTGTACAGCTCACAAAGATGAAAACCATGACAGTGAACCACTGCAATGACTTTAGTAAGTATCAGAGCTTTTGGGAAGTACGTCTATTGTGTTGATTGGCCCTCTGTTGAATGAGGGAGAATTGCGGGACGAGCTGTCACGAGCACAAAGAAATGCCAGTATATATTTTGGTAATTTTTTGTCAGCCGCCCCTCGCGCGCGCATCCCAGCGCACTCTGCTGCCGCGCAGTGCGCTCCTGAATACATCATTGGTCCCGGAAAGAGTCCAAAAGACTGCATGCATACGTGCATGCGAAAACGCATGCAGGTACGCACGGCCGGCCCCTATAGCTGAAAGCGAAACAGCGACGAAACTTCAAATTAAGCCGCCGGACATCTTAATTTTGGTGCATATGGAGGAAATTAATGCATGGGAAGAGATCGATCAAAGATTCGATGGCAAAGAATGAATCTTCAGCGACCACATACGACCACTGGAACTGCTTTTTGCCTCTTGTGCATTACAGAAGGGAAAACATTAAAAAGACTTCGAACCTTAACTTGTGCCAAGTCTTATGCTGAGTGAAGTAAACTTTTGCTAATACCCTCCTCATAGCATTGTGAAGGTCTGATAAGCAGTTGTGTCATGATGAAATGAAGTATGCGCGCATAACGTGTGTAGGGCGCATGCATGCATGCATACATACTGTATGGCCGGGAATTAATTGTGCAGCATGTAGTCTCTATGAAGACATCCGTTGTTTGTCTTACAGAACAGAGATAGCAGAACTACCCATGCATGACAGAACCTTTATCCGTATGTAAGAGCTAATCCCAGCTACAACTAGCTGAGGGCCTACATCCCTACGTGGCAGTGGAGCATACGATCCAGCCTCAGTGGGTTTGTGCACTCTCTTCGGATTGATCGTTCGAACAGCCTTTCGCGCTGCAGTCATATTGCTCGTCCATGGAGCTTTGCACGCAGTCACTGTAGGAAGTCCAATTCAGTAGAAGCGACCTTTTTCAAAGCCCTTTTGAATTTCTTTGTCAGTTAGCAGTCATGTTGGTAGTAGAACGGTTCGGGAATTTTGTTCTGTTGTTTAAGGCTCTTGACCAGTTTAAAAACATGTCCATCCTTCACGTGCAGAAGAATGGTCAAGCCCTCCTGGCAGAAGGCAGAATACTTGCAAAAAATCTTGTGGAGGCTGCAGGTAGGCCTTCCACAGCCGCCCCTTCAGGAAAGAGGAATCCGCAGTCACTTTCGAGAAGATCCCCTGCCGATACAGAGGGAATTTTGAAGAAGTCGAAGACCCGAAGGAGTCAGAAGTTGACCGCTGGAGCCTGGGCCCGCAAACAAGCAAGCGGCTCAGTAGACGGCAGCACAAAGAAGCAAAAGACACCTTCAGGAAGAGGGGGGAGCAATAACAGTCCCCTGTCTGCGTCGCAACGGTTGCAGATGGATGTGAAACGGGAGAGAAGTCCCCACAGGAGAAGTGATTGGAGGCCTGTGAGGTCCATCCCTGGTGCACCAGTAGACCTGTCCACCCAGAAAGAGTCTGTTGAGAGAGAAGATAAAGGTTAAAGTACTTTCCCTCAGGTGACGTCCGAAGAAGCAGAAGAAAAGGGAAAAGACTGGGAGGGGCCGTCTTCTGATGCTAGTCGACCGACTGACCAGGGAGACATTAACATGTACGACCCGAGCGGTGAAGAAACCCTGTCATTCAGCCCGGTCCAGCCCATTCTAGTGATGGAACCCATGCCGATGATGATCGGCAGAACCGAAGCAGCTGGGAAGGGGAAAGCCGAAAGAAGGAGAGAGAAACAACAGAGGAAGAGAGAGAGGTAGAAGGAGGTGAAGCATCGTGCAGAGATCAATACTATCCGGTAAGCTCGTGGGGATAGCCACCAGACGAATCTTGGTGCCTCCCTTCAAGGAGTGAGTGTAGAGGTGCAAGTAGAGAGACAGGATAGGGTTACAGTGCAGGAGGACCGAAAAAGAAGGAAAGAGAAGCGAAAGGAGTGGAAGAGGCAAGAGACTCAGAGAGCCGAAATCAACGCTCTCAGGCAGAGGCAGTCGTCGCTTCTTGAAAACCAAGTAAGAGTGATGGGGGAGAAAGAGCAGTGGGGGGGATTCAGCAGCAACTCTGTGCCCCAACTTAGAGACCCCCATAAAATTCGAGAGCAACAATACAGAATCACGTCAGTGCGCCTTCGCAATAGCATGGAGACGTGTCATAAGCAGGGGAAGAGGGGGTTTGGTTCGAATGCAGCGCCTCCCCTGAAAAAGAATGTGCAAACGTATCAACTCGCCTCTATCCATCACAGTAACTGCGAGAGGGTAGAGACGCCGAGCATGAAGGGGGATACAGGGGGTGCCCAGTCTGGAAAAACCCAAATACTGTCTCACGATGAGTACATCCAGAAGTATTTCTCTAAACCGTGGGCACAGTATGCAATGGTGACGTTTCGTTGAGGGGTGTGTGTATGTCATGAAGTATGTGAGCCAGAATTGGAGACGGAATACAGTCACATTTCAACGCTTCCCTTTTTCTGTTCATCCATATCCCTTCATTTCGTTTGGACGTGCGGTTGCTTTGGTTTTGCGCGTCTGTTTGATTCTGTTTGCCTGTACCGGGGTCCCGTCTCACCTGCGTTGGGCAGGAATTTTTTTTTCTCAGAGATCGTTTCAATTGTTGGGTGCCTTCGCTCAGCCGCGGAGCACGGCGTTAGAGGGAGGGGGCATAGTACTAGTGAGAGAGGAAAGGAAGAGACAGAAGAGCAGGTGGCAGTGAGAGAAGAAAATATAGAGAGAAGGAGAAGAAGAGCTGACAGTTGATAGTGAGTGATGGTCAGAAAGAGAAGATTCTTTTTGTGCAGCATGATGTCACATTGACGTGTGAAGCAAGGCAGTCATTCAGATCGATCAAAAAAAAGAGAGAGCAAGAGTTGAAGTAGGCAGAGGTGGCTGTATTAGCTAGTATTGGCTATGGATTAGCCAATCAGAGAAACAGTTCATCTCATGTGCTGCTGCATTCCAGGTTCAAATCCTGTGAACGATTCTTTATCCCACTTAAAGTTTTCATGTAAAAAAAGAGAGCATGCTTTGGAATCAGTCGTCATAAGCCTAATCGTTCAGCAGCAAAGGCTGAAAGAGGGAGAAAATGACTTGAGGTGATTTGCACAGATTCGAGACCGTTCTGTATGGACCACGCCTTTTTGAGATCAAATTGCCTCATGCTGATGAAGTGGCGGGACGCCGCTCTAGAGGGAGGGGGCACGTAGCATTGTGAAGGTCTGACAAGCAGTTGTGTCAGGATAAAATGAAGTATGCGTGCATAACGTGTGTAAGGCGCATGCATGCATGCATGCATGCTGCATGGCCGGGAATTAATTGTGCAGCATGCAGTCTCTATGAAGACATCCGTTGTTTGTCTTACAGAATAGAGATAGCAGAACTACCCATGCATGACAGAACCTTTATCCGTATGTAAGAGCTGATCCCAGCTACGACTAGCTGAGGGCCTACATCCCTACGCTCCTTGTATGTATCTGACAGTCTGAACAACACCATGATGTTTTTTCTCTGAGAGTGAAACAAGCGATAATAAACCTATCAGCAAAAAGGTGCTCTTGATGGTTTCACCCTTCACACCAAGCCTCATATCTGAATAAATGTCCATCTTCTACCGCCTTCTGTCGTTGTATCTGCTTTTTACACAATAAATTTCATTCAAAAGTTGCTCTGAGAGAATCCACCAGTAAGTGTTGCTTGGAGCTGATCACGGATCTTCACGATGACGAAGAGAAGCCAGTGCAGTGCAAAGGTTAGCAAGTGTGTCGGGTAGCGTACGGGGCTCATAAGATTAAAGTTCTGTCATACAAAGTCACTACTGCAATCTCTTGGGTTCAAGCTAAACAACAGATGACTTGCTATTGACTGCATGCGAGCACTATTAATTCTGCATGCATGCTGTATGGTGCGCTCAACGCCGCCCCCACCGTAGATGCAGTCCTGACACGAATGCTTATCATAGTCACACTCTAACCTCCACAATGCTACGTGCCCCCTCCCTCCAGAGTGGTGTCCCTGCCACTTAAATCGCATGGAGCAGTCATGCCATACACAGTGCTAAGCAGAACAGAGTCAAAGGATCGCGTTGGCTATTGATTAAGCTCACAACCGTTAACTCAAGGCGGGGTCTCTTCTGTCACATGAAGGGCAGAGTTGAGAATTGCTCACAGGACTCGAACCTGTAGTTCAACAGTGCAGAGGATGTGCGGATTGTATGATTGGTTTGTCCACAGCCAACCCAGTCACCTCAGAGTCTGCCTAACTTCAACTCTCGTCCTTTCTCTTCTCCGATTGATCTGAGTGTCAGCCTTCTTCTCGCAAACACACTGCGCTGACAGCAAAGAGTTGTCTGTCTTTCTCTTTTCTTTGTTCCTTTCCTGTTGAAGCATCTTCTTCCGTTGGCATTTGTGCAAATGGCATCGAGGTCAGTCTTTCTTCTCGAAGACAAAGATCGTGAATTCGATGATCGATGCGAATGATTGTTCTGACAGCCAGCCCAGCGTGAAACACACACATGGTTGACACAACCATCCAAATTCTCTCATCGTTCCTTTGTTGTCTCGCCTTTCTTTGCAGTTTGTTTCTTTTCGTTACGACGGCTTCTCGTCTTAATTCCCTTTCATCTTTCTTTCCATCCACACCTTGATTCCCTTTCATCTTTCTTTCTATCCACACCTCTCTCTCTCCTGTTGCCACATGTTCCTTCTCTCTCTGAGAACCACTCACACCCATATGAACCCACGTGCCCCCTCCCTCCTGACCGCGTCCCCGCGGTCTAAGCACGCAAAAGACTTAGTGCCAAGACGCTCATGATGGGTAAAAAAACTCTGGGCAAACAACGTGAGATCAGGTGCCGACAGAATCTGACAGACACTCTGACAGATTGATCACCAAACGATCAAGCGGACGAAGGAAACAGAAATGAACTGCAAGCCAAACGTGAGTGTGAGGTCTCCCTTTCCATTAATGTTCTTTCAACAGAAACCGATAGCTTAATCAAAGAAGACAACAGGTAATGTTCCTTGCACCGGTAAGAGCAGGCAAAGAAAACGAACCAGATACGTCACAACGAGGTGAAGTAAAATGTAGACGGACAAACCAAAGCAAACGAGCACACAACAAAGCCCGGGCTCAAATGATCATGAAGCCTTTAAAAGTTAATTCTCTATTTCTGCAGGCTTCACTGGTACTGGGAGGCCTTGAATTATTTTTGGAATACCCGCTCGTGCCAGTCGACCAACCTCTTTCCAATACTCCCTCTTCTTCTCTTTGTAGAGCAGTACTGCTTCGCTGTCTCCCTCCTGAGGCAGCAGCGTGAACACCTGCCGGGAAGAATGCGTTGGCATCATCTCACGCTTTTGTCTGAGACTCTCGGCCTCGAGTTTCTCTGCACGAGCCTTCTCCTTCTCCTGTTTCATTTTTTGTTTTTTCGTTGGCTTGGGCCTAAGTTCCCACCTTTTGTCTCCATCACCTTTAACTGCCACCGATTCCTTCACTTTCTGTTCTTTCACCTCCTTCCTTCCATAGCCTCCGCCCACCTTCTGTGACTGAACGTCAATGGAGTTAACTGGCAACTCGGCAGGCTTCGACGTTCCACCTTTCCTCTCCACTCCTCCTTCTCCTACCCCAATCTCTTTCACAACGTTCCTCTCTTCCTCACTTCCTTGCACCATCTCCAGCCTGGGGCAACAGAGATTGTCATCGTCGAACTGTACTTGACTCAGGGTGGATTCAGTTGACAACATCCCACTCCTCTCTCTTCCCATTGCGTCGCTGTCTCGTTACGCAGAGAGACAGGCTGATGACGCAGGACCTGATGTTTCACTTTCGATCGCGCGATCCTCTCCCACCTGCACCTGTTCGGGACTGAAGTTGGCAGGCGCATCGCGGAGCTGCTCAGTGACACCCACCCCCTCGGTGACTCTTCTTACTGCTCTCCACTCCGCACCCCTCTTTCTTTCCCTTCATGCTTCTTTTCTCCTTCTCCTCCCTTCGAGGACTGCTGTTCTCTCTGGGTCTTCCCCACCTCGAGGAGTGATATGCTGATCGGATTGCCGAATAGAGCGGAACTGGAATGGGTCCACTCTCGGCATGACTTGGTTGCCAAAACCCCTCGTCTCCTCGCGCAGCCACCCTGGGTGCTCAAACAAAATCCCCGACCGAATACGCTCCTGTCTGATCGAATGGAGCTCGGCCTGGTGTCTCTTCTCACTCTTTATTTCCCTTTTCCTTCTCTTTTTCTCCCTCATCCTCTCTCCTTTTCCTTTTCTCTTCTGCTGGATGTGTCCAATCATCATGGGATATGGATCATCTGCTGCTGTTGTTGTAATTTGTCCATCCCCTCCGGCCAAAGCCATCATCGGGGAGCCGGAACTGAAGTCAAACGACGTCCTTGGCTCCACCTCTGGAAATGCACCCGTAGGTAGACCTGCAGGCAGAACAGGCTGCGACTCTTTCTCTTCTCTTCCTCTCTCCTCAAAGACTTCTTCAGAACTGTCATCGAGCTGGGCAGCGGCGGGATGCTGCAACCATTGCTTTGCGGAGAATCGGGGGGCTCTTCTTGCTTTTCTTTTCTTTTTCCCCTTCGCTTCTGCCTCTTGCGGCTCTCTCTCTCTCTTCTCAGGCTTCTCTCCCTCTGTGCAAGGCATCGCAGCAGAGAGCAGCCAGGGTCTCAACTCTTCTGCAAGCTCTGAGAGATCCACATCAACAGCGTCGCCCTTCTCCTTGACCGCACCGACCGAGACGTTGCGAAGTTTGTCGGCAATGTCGATCACAGAGGCAACTGCCGCCAATCTTTCGGCCCCTTTCCCTTTCTGTCCTACCATTTTTCTGAAGCATAAAAACTTCCAAGGCTCACAATCTACGCACACAAAAGAATTCTCTTTGGTGCAGAAGACAGGCTGACAACTGTTGTTCGATCGATACAGAGAGTCGTCTCGTATCAAGATTCAACAGAAGAGCAGCAGTCCGTGGTCGAACTCTGCTCTGCTAACCACATCGGGTAGCGTACGGGGCTCATAAGATTAAAGTTCTGTCATACAAAGTCACTACTGCAATCTCTTGGGTTCAAGCTAAACAACAGATGACTTGCTATTGACTGCATGCGAGCACCATTAATTCTGCATGCATGCTGTATGGTGCGCTCGACGCCGCGCCCACCGTAGACGCAGTCCTGATACAAATGCTTGTCATAGTCACACTCTAACCTCCACAATGCTACGAAGTGAGAATCAATACGCATCTTGGATGACTGTCTTCATCTCTCTATTTCAATTTGACTAATTTCGATGCATTGGTACGTATCTCTCGATGTGTTTGCAAATATATATGTGCACCCCCTCTTCTCACTCTTCAGCAGATGACTCATAGGAGCGTCTTCATAGAGAGCTGGAGGAGTCCCTCGAAGTTCATGCGATCCTTTGACCCCCAAATGACTCGATAAAAAAGGGGGCGGGCGACAGGCATAAGGGACATGACAAAGAAGAAAGGATTGAGGACCAGGAGAAGAAAGAGCTGACGGAGACGCCGCAAATGAGACTGGCGTCCAATAACATGTTGACGAGTGCGAGCGTTGCTCCTGTAGGTGCAGATATTCCCGAAGCATGAGCATCCCCATCTATGCGAAGGCATCACCAGTGCCAGAAGAGAACGAAGTGGAAAACCAGAATTCCGCATTCCAGAGCCCATCTCGAGTCTTCAACAACCATTGAAGGAGAAGGAGCAGATATATGGGAATGAGGTCTCCATAACCAGGGGAGCAATGGAGGTGTCCAGGGATAAAGTCGCGCATCTGAAGCAAACATATAGACGTCAGTTTGCCTGTTCCCTCAACCATTTTCTAACTTGTTCTGCACAAGGTCAATTCACCCGTTTTTCTCCATGTATGTGTGTGCGTGTTTGTGTGTGTCCACCTGCCTGCCTCCCTGCCGACCTGTTTTGAGTGTGTTCGTGAAGGCCGTTGCGAAGAGGTAAGCCTTCCTTTGTGCCCGTGTACTTTTGGCACTCCACCTACCTGTCCTGGTATGTTCTGATCTGTCTGCATGTCTGTCTGTTTTCATATCATTCAAAAGAAAAGAAAAGGAAGGAAATTATAAAACCTGTTTCTCTCTCTCTCTCTCTCTCTATCACACACATACACACACACACACACACACACACACACACACACACATACACACACACACACACACATACACACACATACACGCATACACACACACACAGACATACAGACACACACACACACACATGAATTTACACATACACACTTCTGCACACATCTACATTCTTGTATATGTATATACATACACACGTACATGCATACGAACACACGCACACACAAAGAAGCCCCAGAGGAAAAAAATTTAATGACATAAGAATAGAATAGAAGAGAGTGTGTGTGTGTGTGCATGCGTGTGCATGCATGTGCTTGAGCGTGTGGTTGAGCGTGTCCGTGTGTGTCCGTGGCTGGGGTGCTGGGGGGCTGGGTGCACGCGTTTGCTTGCTCTTTCCCTTAGCAAGTGAGGTCGTTCTGGGGATCGCAGGTGAGTTCTGGACCGAAATAACAGTGCTTTTTTTGGCTCGTGCAGGTACTCCAGCAGAGGTCGAGCTGCCTTCCCGACCCTGGTCTTTACGTTCTTCCTGATGGCCCTTCTGCCTAGCTCTTGCTATTGCCGACTCCCCTATCAGAGGGACGGTCAGGGTCGGCTCTTTGTATATGGCCACAACTTCCTCTGGAGAGACGTTCATAGTCGTTTCTCCGCCTACGTCTCCTGAAGACACCACCCCCCCCGTCTCAGCCCCTCTCCCCAGTACCTCTCATGAAGAGACGGTTGCGGTTGTCTCTTTGCCTCACCCCAGTGGCCATTCTTGAGAGACCTCCACGGCAGTCTCTACTACTGTCCCTTTGTGAAGGTGCATGGGAAGCCCTTGAGAGTTGTCCCCCCATCCCAGCAGCCTGCCTCTCTTGAGCCCGTGGGAACCCTCTGCGATGTTTGGAGGGACCCTGAGGACCCATCAGAGTGGTTGACTACCACGAGAAGAAGAAAAGAGGGGTCTCTCTGTCATGTCTGCCTAGAAGAACCCAGACACCTCATCTTCCCTGCTACATGGAAAGCAGTCAGAGACACCAATGGCATGCTCCACGCCCCCCCTAACGAGTGGAAGAGAATTCTTGAAACCAACCACGGTGGTAAGTCCGACCACCACCATGCCCTGTTGGAGGCAATTGCCCTCCAGGCAATCACGTAGATCTCTCTCTGTGCAGAGAGCGAGTGCGGGCCCTCTCCGAAGAAGTGTACTCATGCCTGAACTGGAAGCAGGCAGGGGATTTGATTGCAGAGTGGGAGGGGATTTTGGCCCTTGAGGGCATGGGAGATGACATTGCGATGAGAACCCTCCTCAACCTCCAGAGGAGGCTGCTAGAATTGCTGGATGAAGGGAGAGAGGGGGGTTGGTTTGTGAAGTTTTTTCTGCCCTCTCTCTTTTGGAGTTGCATCCATACAGAACCGGAACAGGCCATTGATTATCTGTGCCTGTGGGTGGCAAATGTGAATGGGGCCGGGGGATGTATAATGGGGAAGGCGACGGACCTAGCTGGAGAGGTTTGGGGAAAGTCTGGGTCCCCTCGTCCGACGTGAGCACAGGATGGCCGATGACGCGTTGAATCCACAGCCACGGCTTGACGGCTCCATCCTCCCTCTCCCTTCTCTGCACAGCTTCGGAGTGCCACTCTCCATCCGAATCCGAGTGGCACGCAATGTCACGCACTTCCCCCTCCCATGCAGCTCGAATGATCGAGCAGCAGAGACGTGACTTGCTAAACGCTGTCGACACCGCCTTCTCTACCTGTGAAGGCAGCAGCTTCTACCGTGCTGAGCGGATGGACGAGGAGTCTGAAGAGTTTGATGACCTCCTGAAGGCACGAGTGCTCTTCCCCCCTCCCAGCCAGTACTTCCAGGCGGCAAGGATTGGCCAGTAGGCCGGGGGGGCTTCATTTCGTATGATATGATCGTCCGGGTATGGGTGGGAGAGGAGGACCACTTGCGTGTGCAGGTGGTATCTTCTTCCAGTCGAACTGCCGTCTCTGTATGTGCGTCTGTGTGGTGTCCTCTCAGGGTTGGAGAGAGAGCTTCAGCGTGTCTTTGGAGAGAGGGGGGGGTCGTTCGCGAAGTCAGGGACTTTCAGTTACGTGACTTCCTGCCCAACCAATTTGGGCGCAGGGATGCGTGCGTCAGTTCTGGTCCCTCTTCCCCTTCTCCTTCCATTCCTTCCGCTGTGGTACCCTGATCTAGGCCTGCAGATAAGGGGGGGCAGGGGGGAAGGAAGCGAAGTAGTGGACGGCACGGTCGATCTGTCTCCGACCCAGCGGTTTGGTTTGACTGAGCACGAGGTCCTCTCTCAGCTTGCGGTGGGAGTGAAGCACCTCCTCTTTGCCTACCAGGGAATGGATCGAATGCAACGTCATGCGGCCGTTTCACTGTGCTCTTCAGCTCCCCCGAAAGTGCTGCAGAATGTCTGTGCTGCGTGTGTCTGCGGATGCCTGGGAGGAGACATCCCTCAGCAAGCCGAAGACCTCCCTCTGCCTGCAGGTCCCCCTCCTGGATTTGAGATGCAGCAGCAGGAGACAGAAGAAGAAGCAGCAGTCCCTTCTGTGCCACACGCTCTCCACAACAACCCAGAAGAAGCGACAGCAGCAGCAGTATTGGTCGGTCCTGCGGCCAATCCGGAAAACAGAGGACAATCCGACGGTCCTCTTCTGCCCCTTCCCCCTCCAGACGCCAGAGACAGAGTTCAGGCACGAAGAGGGTCACGTGGCGTATTGGTCAGGGAGACAGAGCTGAGAAAGAAGGAGAGGGACGAGAGAAGGAGAAGAGATTCGCTTGCCCTTGAGTCAAACCACAGAAGAGTGCAAGCAGCAAAGGAGGCGCGTGAGCGCGCGCGAGTCGCAGTCGCACAGCGGGGGCCCAGTGCTGCCGTTGCGTTGGAGAGAGAGAAGAGGAGGGGGGAACAGGAAAAAAGAAAGCAAAGGAACTCAAGCGAGCTGCAAAAGAAGAAAAACGCCGTAAAGCTTGCAAAGGAAGCACGAGATGCAGCCATGCAGAGAAGGAACTCCATCCGTAAGTGAGGTGAATCGATCCATGTTGTTCTTCTTGCACTCAGACGAGCTAGGAGAGAAAGGGATGGGATGCAGAAAAAAGGAATGACACCAGGAGACAGAATTGTTTTCCTTGCCCCTCGCTTTTGCTGGTTTTGCGTCTCTTCAGTTCTGATTGCACACCTCCTTCACCTTCTCTTTCTTTGTTTTTTCACGTGCTTGGGTGAGTCGCGCTCTCTCTTCCTGCAACTGGGGATCTGTCAGTGAAAGGGCTATGTTCGTCTTTGATCCATTCGCTGAGAAAACAGAAGACGACGTGTAGGGGAAGAAGATTGAGAAGGACATTTGCATGAAGCAGATGGGAAGGAAGGAAGGAAGGAAGCAAGGATGGAGAATTTCGGCATGCAGTAACTGTTTGGACTTCTTCTCTCCATCTGTTAGGCAGTCTGTTTGTCTGGTCCGGTGGGGTGCACTGCCAGCTTGATTGGAAAGCAAGTGATCTGAATCGAAGGTCCTGTACGTGTTGTTTCAAGGAGGGAAAGGGGGAGGGGAAATGAGTCTGGGTTGATGTACGATCAACAAGGAATCGATCAAGAGGACGAGGAATGCAACAAAAGAGTGAAAAGGGCTTGCATGTCCTTTTCTCTCTCCAGCACATCATTTCCTCATCTCCTCTTGCACAATCCCTGTCTTTGCTCCCTCCTCATACCGTTTTTGACGGAATCAAAATCGGTAGTGGCCGAACCAGAAATTTCGTTCTCTCTTTCTCTTACATGTCATTGATTCGCATATTTGACTCGCTGCCTGTCTGAGCTCTAACCCGCATGAAAGGAGAACGTTTTCCTCGCCCTTTTTTTATTCATGTCAGACTCTCTACTTTTGTCTGAATTCCTGCTGTGAATGTTCCTTGTCTCTTTGCGAGAACGGACAACAGTTGCCGGGGCATACGGAAGGATGCATTGGTCAGGGGGTGGGGAATGTAGACACGAGGCAGTTGGCAGCTCCGCCTAGAATGCATGACTTCCTGTTTGACTGACCCATCATGTTATTGATCGATCGACATCTTCCCTCCTTCACCTGTTCCTTTGCACCTCTGTTTCCGCATGCAACTAGAGGAAGGAGATTGAGACATGCCTTACATTCTTTCACTCTCTGCTGCATAGACATGTCAACAGTGCCAAAGAAGGTGCGCTTGCATGCTCTCTTGATGGGTGTGTGTGTGTAGAGGAAGGGACAGTCTTGTCTTGTGACCGCTTGTGACTCTGCGATGAATTTAATTTAATTAGCACATCCTATTTCTGCCTTGTTTTCTTCCACCTTTGTCTTGTCTCCCTCTTATGTTGAAAAGTAAAGCACTCGGTAGAGGACAAAGCAAAAACTCTGGTTTCGCTTTCCCTTGCCATCGGTCTGCATGTATGACGCTGCCTGCTTGTGCTCCTCCCAAAAAAGGAGGAAGCATTCATTGCTCCCTATGTGTTTCTCTGTGCTTGCAGCCCGGCTTTGTTTCTACTGCTCTTTCTTCACCGTCTCCTTGTATAGGACAGAATCTGGGCTATTAATGTGAAGCACCACATTGGAGCTGCATGATCGATGCATGCAGAGGGCAGACTGAGTCAGAAAAGAAAAGGTGAAGAGCCGAGCAGTTTTGTGTGGCATGCAACTTTTAATCTTGTTTTGCTCTCCAAGTAAGCACACTGGCAGGTCAATTGCTCAGGGAACTTGTCAATTAACGTCCTGACCTCCCGCCTCATTCTTTCACCGCGTCTTCTTCGCCTCACCTTCCACACGCACCTTGAAGATGAAAGCTTGCCTCGTGTTCTGTCTGTCTTTGCTGCCAAAAAATCTGGACATTGCGACAGTGGCAGTCACCTACTCGATGAGTAAAGGATGTGCGAAGGCGGAGACCATTTCTCCGTGACGTTCTTTTTTCATTTGCTTTGCTCCTTGTGTCTCTTGTAACATCTGTCAGAAACTTTGTTTTTGTCTGCTCTCAGTGTGTGAGAACAGGCCTCGAAAAAAATGTGAAACCAAATGCATGGAATGTACTGAGGAAGGGGATGAAGGAAAACGGAAGTGCCCCAGAACAAATGTCTACATGCGGGACCGCTTGTGGGAACATAACGACGCTCTTCAAGCCCTTCAGTTCGTTGGGCTGTCATTTTGCTTTCTCTGCCCCTGAGGCGGGATGCAAAGTGAGAGTCTTGTTTTTTCTGCCTCTGTGGCGAAATGACAGGCTCGATCCGAGCAATAGACTGGCTTTTTGTGCCTTTACGGCAAAATCGCAAGTCTTTTAGTCAATGTTGGTCGAGAAGCAAGTGACTCGCGCACACACTATACTCCTTGTTTTGAAAAAAAAAATGTGGGGAGGAAAACGAAACAAAGTTATCATGCGTATCCTCATTCAAACTTTACGGCAAAGTGCGCAAGTACGTGACTCGGTATAAATGGAAGATTCTTTTTCATCAGAGTGTTCCTGGTGCAACGCAGTGCTCCTCGAGTACTATGTCCGTCCGCTAGTCCGTCCGTAGCTGTGAAAAAGAAACTATCAAGCGTGTCTCTATTTGATGATCGGGGTTTCTCTGTTTTGTTTTTTCTCTTCCTTTGCGGTCGAATTGTCCGCGCACAGCCTAGACGCACAGCATTCTGACTGTACATGAAATCTTGTTCACTTATGCAGGTGTGTTTGAACTTGAATTGAAGCTTGAGGCAAACTTTCATCTCAATTTTTCGGCTTCCACTTCCACGCCCCCCCCCCTCTCCCCCCTTTTCCCAGCAAAACAAAAAGTGGCAAAGCTTGGTAGAGACACGCCATGAATTTGTTATAAACCGCCACATGCAAACACCCGTTTCAATATCTGACACTTTATGCACCATGCAAGGTATCTGGATCTTTATTTAACGCATGTGCAAAACGTATCGTGTCAAGGTACCAGGCTACATTTTATTTCAAGTATCATAGGAATGTCCTTATTACATCATTTTTTCATTCATTTATTCTTAGATTCATTTACTTTTTCATTTATACTATACGGTTAGGAGTGACTACCCTAGTAACTACCGGGGGATTTGAGGGTAGGCTTGTTACCGCAAATTTGGTAACCGACGATTTGTAACTAGGAGGATCCAGGGGCTCTACCACTACCATGGTAACTGACAGCTGGGGCCCCGGCATTCGAAGAAAAAAAAAAAATTCAAAAGTTTTTTGACGCGAATTAACATACACATATATGCACAATAAAATGATTTCATCGATCTGTAAAGAAAATGAACAAAGTTTCTCCGGTTTGAAGGAAAGACTGAAGATGACAGCCGTGTGTGAAAGTCCTGCATGCATGTATGTGTGGCCGAAGAGGAGGACTTCACGATAGACTCCGAGCAGGAATTGCTGATACAGAAAGCATCCTTCCCTCGTAATGATGTGTTACACTGTCTCTTTGTATGACTCGGGTCGTTTTCACTAGCTCTTAGTCAACCTTTAAGTTGGTTTTAATGAGAGGCTATCACTTGTATTAGTTGAAAAGGGGCTATCGATCCTGCATTTGTCAAGATTGAAGAGAAGAAGTCAGGCAGGAACCTTCTCTCATATCCGATTCGATCAGACAGTGAGCGGCATAAGCTTTATATATAGTGCATTCATGATATTCTATGCAATTTATTGTTTCAAATCCTTCTCCCTGTCCCGCTACCATCCCGCTATGGTAGTGAGTATCCTTCATAACGTATTTAATAAACCTTCTGCACCTGTCATTGAGGCTACCAAGATGAAACGATAGTTCAATGGTACTTTAACTATACTTTATCAACTAACAATTTAACAATTAAGTTTAATCACTTAAATTTAAATTAGTGTATACAAGATTTTAAAACGGTTGTTCATCAATTTAAACCGTGTTTTAAATTGTTTTTCATTCATTCTTTAACAGTTTTTAACCTATGATTATGCTAAAAATTACTAAAAATACCCTACTACCGCTACTATGGTAACCCAACCTAAAAGTATATGATTCTGGTTACCGCGCGGCCGTTACCATCCTAAATTGGTTACTCCTAACTGTATAGTATATTTTCATTCATTTATTCATTTATTTGTTCATTAATTTATTAATTGTATTAACTTTTACTAGTAACTGTTGAAAATAATCGATCATTATTATTAATTCTTATTAATTTTTAGATAATAATAGATATAGCTATAAAACTTAAGTTACACTTTATCTCAGATTATATACAACAAAGCAACTTCTTATATATATAAAGTTAAGACTGCAGTCGTGTCGAATCTAAGAGTGTAAGTAGACTTTAGGTAGTCACTAACGCAAAAATAAAGTATGCATCTAATGCCATCCATTTTTGTTGTAATTCTCTTATTTAATTTTTTTTTAAATTTAGAGAGTTTTTTGGTAAAAATCAAAGTTTATTCCTTCAATTTCTCTTTTTTCTCCCCTTGATTACTATTAAATATGTTGATGTGTGTGCCTTTGTATTGCCTAGTGTATTGCAATACACATATATATTATTAAATAATACATATTATTTGTATTTTATATTCAAAACACCATCCAAATCAAGTCTCCTACTAAATCTTTATCTAGGTATTTATTCCTAGTGTTTGTAACCTAGGTCTGTAACACTTTAACATTTTTTAAGTTAGTGTTACTATATATATAGTATCTTATAATCATAGAACGTTTTTTTATCCTTTATCTAATCACATTAATAACTGCTTTTTACTGCAGTTTGGTTATATTGCGCACCTTCATTCAGCTGTTGGACATTGTTGCACAAGCTGGTCCGGTCACCGTCTCCGGTGTTTTTGAATTCTTGTGTATTCCTGTCACTGCCGGTCGGACTATCTATCTTTCATGAAAATTGAGTCAGACGCGCCTTTAAAAAGAAAAAAATCATGAAAGACAACGCTCTTGTGAGATCTCCCTCAGAGCAGATACACACCACGTTGGATGCACATGCAGCAGATTCCGAGAGAAGACGAGCAGAGGAGCTAGGCAGTCGAACAAAAACGCATCTCATGCAACAATGAAGCCGCCCTTCGGAAAGCGACACGTACAGTGTCACAGATCGAGTCACACAGACTCAGCCGTGGAATATCGAGAAGGTCAGAACGAACGACGGATCCCTACGGAAACCACGTCGCCATGCATCACCCAAGTGAAAGTGCAGAGACGGACACGCACAACGGCACGAAGACCGTTTGAGACCCAATTGAAAGAAGGACGTTATACAGTTCGGCCATCTCTCTTTCAACGAGTACGTCGATCCTTGTGTGTATCAGCAGAACCGGATTTTTTTCCGTTGTACTCAAGAAGCAGGTTATTTGAGATGTCGTCAGTGCCGATGGAAGATTACGTGGACCCGCAAGAGCACGCTGGGCCGTCGATGAAAACTGATAGGGTGCTTTGCTGGAAGCTTCCACAATCGTCCTGCACCGTGCCTTGGACCTGCAAGTCGATCAGTCAAATCAAGATACAGCAGTGAATATACTTCAAAAGACTCATCCAGATACGCACAGCTGTAGTCGTGCAACCCTTGACGCCTGGCGCAGGTCTGTACGTTGATCGGCACTTCAGAGGAGAAGCAGAGTACAGAGTCTCGGCAACGATACTAGTATGTACTCCGGCTTCAACCCCTCCCCTTCCCCTGACAGCGAACCGAAGCGAAGCAGCACAAGGGAAATGAAGCGGAATGAAACGGAGCGGAGACAGATTGACAGTTTGAAGGCATCGATTCTTGAAAACCGACATGCATAATTGAGTGACAGGGACTATGATAACGGAGAGGGGCCTCTTTGCCCTAAGAGTTCTGCCCTGATAGACACACCGAGCAAAAAAAGCAAAATCTTTGCTGCCAATTGATAGATGCATAGTGAAGCTGCATTGTCTTAGAAAGTGATGCATTCACAATACTCACGTCCAGCACTGAGCAGCAGAGAACAGTGTTGTCCTCTTTCGAGGGCTCCGCCGGGAGCTCCCCCGCGGTTGCCACGGCCGTGTAGTCCCCAACGAATTGGAATTGAAGGCCGAGGAAGCTCCCTGCATACATGCCAGCATGCATGAGAGCAGTATATCAGTGAATGTCATGGTAGGCTGGGCTAGAGATGAGTGTGACGATGCTCTACTGCAAGAACTGAGCCCAACACACTCTGAGGTGTGAGAGAGCCACCAACAGACTCATAGAGGCAGACAGACAAAAGGACAGCAGCCTGTCAAAGGGTTCCTCAAAGAAGACACGACGCAACACACACCTAATCCATCAAATGCAGCCGATCCACCGAGTGAGCCGAACACCTATGAGGATCTTGAAGGTCAGGCAAAAATGGGATTAAAATACCCAATGCATCTACGAATGTCGTGAGTTTACCCACACACCTGGTCCGCTAATGACGACTGTCCCATCAAAAGAGCAAGTGATCTTCTGCTTGGTCTTGCACAGCTCGCACTTCCAGCCATCGGCAGAATCGAGAGCTTCTGCAGAACCTGCGAGGACCTCAAGCGTCTTGTAGGCTTGGAATCGTTGATCTCTCTCTTCCTCGTTGTCAGTGCCTCGAGGAAGAGGGCGGAAAGTGACGACAGGGTTGATGAGAGTGGCGTCCGTGCGCAGTCTCAGGAAGACACGTTCGGTCTCTCCGGACATGAGTCCGATTGAGCTAATGCTGCATCCCCCAACTTCTGACTGGAATTCGGGATCGGAGCAGCCCTGGATCTTGTCGATGGGGAAGAGGAAGCCGGAGTTGCCGGGGCATTCGTGGGGAATGCTACAGGCTTCCCCCTTTTCCTTGATGTCCTTCTTGCCCTCCTTCTGTTCTTTTTGGAGAATGCCGCCGAGGTCAAATTTGTCGAAGCCCTCAAAGAGTCCACCGAGGTCAAACTTGGAAACGGCAGCCGAAGCCCCGACGACAAAAAGAGGAAGCAGGCGCATTCTGGTACAGTCGAATTCGTTTCACTTTGGGCGTTTGCAGAGTTGAAGAAATCTTAGGAACGTCGACTTCGGGCAGTTGTGGCCCCCTAACGAATTGACTGAATCGGAGAACTCTGAAACATGAGTCTGAACTTGTCGCAGTGGTCTGACATGCATGCATGGGCGCAGATCGAGCCATGCAGTGTCGCAGCATGCATGCATGCATGTGGCAGCGCGGCCCCCGCGGATTAAGATATCTTTTAAATGATTCATTAAATTTGCATCATGCATGCATGCACTGAATCCGAGCGCGGGGCGCCGCGGCGGCCGGCCCCCGCGCGCGGCCGGGCACATGCATGCACGCGGGCCGCCTGCATGCATGCAAGCATGCCGCGGGTGCAAGTTGCCGTCGTTTTGATCATGCAGCTGCTTGTTGTTTTGAGGAGACCTTGCATGGTACAGGGTCACTACACACCTGTGATCGAGTATTGTTGCTGATCCTTCAGTAAAGGCTTTTTCCATCCATGCTTCTGCTCGAGGCAAAGAGTCTTTCCCTTCGAGACTTTGTGTACAGACTGTCGGTATGACGACTGAGGTCCTTTTTTGCTTTCAACAAATCGACGAACCTAGCAAAGCCAACCCTCCAGCAAGCCCTCTCCTCCTGTGTGGAGAAGCTGTAAGTCGGCTCTTAGCTGGATTGTGTACCTAACCGCGGGGAACGATTGTGAATCCCGCACATGTATGTGCATATCAACCTTCTCCCTCTATACATGCACATGCACAGCTGTTTAATGGATATATACATACACCTGCAGGATCCTGAATGGGCCTCTTCATTGGAGGCCCTTCTCTCCTCCTCCCCCTCTCTACTTCCCTTCTTCCATGCTCTGAGGAAGGTTGTACAGGACCAGCAGGACCGACTGACTCCCGAGGAAAGAGAAAAACTCTTCCCGGAAGACGCAGGGAGCAACTTTCTCTCTAGTCTCTCCGAAGGTCAGACAAACAGAAAGTCTGATGAAGAGAGCCAAGGCCCAACCTGGCGCTCACACACCTGGCGGGCCCCTTTTTCTTTTCCGGGCATCGCCATTGGACAATGCTTGAACATAGCGTACCTAGCTCTGGCAGCGGCCGAGGGTGCAAGTGAGCACACGCCTCCTGCCCCTGCGGCCTCTTTGTTTGACCAGATATCGGGAGCCATTGGACACTCTCAGGGGGTCGTCTCTGCAGCCGGGGCAGCAGTGATGACTACCTGCATTCGGGAATGGCTTGCCCGTAGATCGTCTTCTGAGTCTTCGTCCGATGTTGAGACGTTGTCCAGTTCTCTCCTCCCGGTGGCATCTGAGGTTGTGATCCTTTCGTTCTGGATGGGAGTCCGTCTGCAGCAGCGTGCAGAAGCCCTGGGTGACCCTTACGCTGCTCACAGGGACACTGAAGAGGTTGCAGTCGAGCACATGCACGCGCAGACAGAGACGACGTCGATGATGCTTGTGAAAGGTCTTCGTGTCGTCGAGGTGTATGCGCACGTGTGTCACGTCAACGATGCTGCACGCGAATCATTGAGACCGGAGTTTGTCAGCGTGTCCTCCCCTTCTCTAACCATTCATTCGCTACCTCGGAAGACTACTGCTACCCGGGCAGTGGACGTCTTGCAAAAACCGAAGGAAGACTTCTTCCTTGAGATTGCTCTGATCAACGGACAGCGTGCAGTGGCTGTAGCTGGCCCTCCCTCCCTCCTCGCCAGTCTGAGAGTCCGTCTGCAACACAAAATCGCAGGAAGGAGGGCGAGTCTTCAAAGTGTCTTGTCCGATTGCGGCATCTCAGTAGCGGGGGGGGGCATGACCAGTTTCCTGAAAGTCTCTGCCCCCTGTCACCACTCAGCAATGCAACCGGCAGTCGAGACAATCCTCCAGGACTGCCAGCGAGCGGGGGTAGGCGAGCATCTGCAGTATGACCGCCTGGCTATGCGGGTGATCTTTCCCGTTGACGGCACTGCTCTCACCTGCAGGGGTGCAGATTGTCCTCCCCTTGTCGAAGCGCTTCTTCAGGCGACGTGTGTGCAGAGAGGGGACCTTCCTCTGGTTGCGAGGAAATTGGTGGTGGGCCGTCAGGTCTCTCGCAGACTCTCTTTGAGCCTGCTGTCCAATTGCCAACCAACCGAACCCCCTCCTTTTGCTTGCAGAGGAAGCGTCGTGTCTGTCGGTAGCGTTGAAGGAAATGTGCTTTTCAGCAGAAGGGCATCAGTTGTTAGCTCGGACCTAGGAGTTGAGGTGGACAGAGGGACGGAGGGTGGAGGGAGCAGTGAGATGAAAAAGCAGCACTTCCGACTTTTGGACCTTGGACTGGGGGGGCAGAGGTCATTTGTGAGTGCACTTGCAACACTTCTTTCTCGGTTTGCGGGAAGGGAAGTGGAGGTGTTGCGGCCGAACTTGAAGGCTCTGGCCGACCTGCGGGCGATCCAAACCAGTGGGGGAGGGGTGGGAGGTGGCAGTGCGCTTGGAGACCTCCTTCCCGTTAGAGACAGGTGCGTTGGGCCTGACTTTTCATTGAGTGTGGCGCCCCCTGCAGTGTATCTTTGTGACCCTTGCAATTGTTCCCACTCCATTTTTGTGCTCGTAGCTGTGTCTCAATGTGGACTCTTTCTCCCATTGCTGCAGACATGGCACGCCAACGAAAGGCCCGGGGGGCTCGGCAGGGGATCTGAAGGACAAACAGTCAGTCATACATGCTTTTGCTCAGGTTGGTCCAAGTGCCCGATGAGTACGGGTTGTAGATTTGCGTTTGAACGCCTTGTGCCGTCCAACCACTCGTGTGATTGTGTATACACAGCTGGTTTGAAGGCAAGGCAAGAATGTTCCGTTTCCTTGGCAGCCTTTTTTTTTTGTGTTTGTGAGTGTGTTTCTTTTCTTTCTTCTCCCAGCAGCCCGTGTGTCGCTCGACTAGTGTGGGGACTTGGAGGTGATGCTCCACATTGCTGCTTGGTTGCTGCGGCCGTGGGCAGCGGGGTGTCTTTTTCTTTCTCTCTGCTTTTTTGTTTTGTTTTGGTCCGTCTGCACGAGTGTCGCTCGACTAGTGTGGGGACTTGGAGGTGATGCTCCAGATTGCTGCTTGGTTGCTGTGGTGCTCTGCGGATTTTGGGCCGCTCCATCTGCACAAGTATTCTGGGTAGTCAGCCCTGCTTGCTTGCCGTGTCGGATGGAGGATGAGTCAGCAGTGTTTTTGTCTGTCTTTCTGTTATGGCTGTCAAGGTGCGAGTGTGTTCTGTTCTTTCAAATTCCGTTGCACGTATTTCATTGTGCATCGATGATATGGGATCTGTCATGGCTTTTCTGTGCATGTACAGATTGTGGCGTCTGTTCCCTCTGACTCTCACAGACGCGAGAAGGTGATGTGCATGGTTTCAAAATGACTTCGTCTCTCTCAGCAGAACAGAAATTCAATTTCGAGTGATCACGTTTTCTGAAGACGTAGTCAGTTCTTGCTCAAACTTGAAAGTCGTTTTCGGGTCTCCTGAAGAGTATCTTGCGTCCCGCCGTCAACCACAACACTTAAGAATCCCTTGTGCCTGACTTCCAAGATTCGTTCTCGCTCACTCCATTTTTGTGCTCGTAGCTGTGTCTTTTGAGGACCTTATGTGTGTATGTGTTTGAAGACGATCTGTTGCGTTCTTTCCTCTTCTTTCACTGCACAGTGCCGAGGCTGAGACAGAGGAGAGGGCCCTTCGCAGTGACGACACCATCGGCCTCCTCGTGCAGACTCCCCCCGTCCTTCCTTTGAGAGCCCGTACTTCCCCCCCTGAGAAGAGATACTCGTTCTGTCTGTCGAGGTCTCAGTCCAATCTGGAAGAAGAAGAAGAGGAGGAGGCAGTGAAACCGTCAGAGGCTCTTTGCCATAAGGTGGCGAGGGTGGTGCACATCAGTGCCTCCACTTCCCTCTCCACCCTCGCACCTGCGTCCCGACTCGGGGGCAGCGGTTCCGTCTCCGTCTCCGCCAGCTTGCAGGACTTCTCCGTCTCCCTCATGGAGATGGGGCTGGACAGCCTGGACCTGCAGATGGTCGCAGCCTCACTCGCATCTACATTCAGGGTGGGTGGGTGGGCAGGGGAGACGGGGACGAAACAGAGGGGTTGGACAGCCTGACTTAGGGAGTGTAATTGGCTACTGTGATTGGCTGCTTTCTTTTGTTCCTTTTTAGATGCAATGAACGAAAGCCCTGTCACCAGTCTACTTTCTGGAATGTCTTTTCTGTCAGCTCTCCTCTTCGTTTATCTTTTTCTTCTTTCTTCTTCTGCCCCTGAATGTGTTTCTGTCTGTTCTTGTTCCTGCAGATCGACGTGAGTGTGTCAGACCTGATTGACTGCCCCAACGTGCTGAAGATTGCCCGATTTGTTGCGAAACGGGTAGACAGCACTCGTCTCACGAAGGTGTTGCGACAGTCGGAAGACAGCAGACGGATACCGATTCTGGGTATGGCGGTGCGGTTCCCTGGGGGTGTGACTTCGATGGAATCGCTGTGGGAGGTTCTGTGCTCGGGGAAGGACGCCATCAGAGAGATCCCCCCAGATCGGTGGGCGCTGGAGGACTTCTTCAGCCCCGACCAGGATGCCTCCGGAAAGGTGTATGTCCATAGGGGAGGCTTCATCGAGGAGGCGCACATGTTCGACAACAAGGCCTTCCGCATCGGCGATTCAGAGGCCAGAGAGATGGACCCTCAGCAGCGCCTCGGCCTTGAGACTGTGTTTGAGGCCCTCACGCAAGCAGGGGAAGACAAGAACACGCTGAAAGGCACCGATTTGTCTGTCATATCAGCAACCAGCACCAATGACTGGGCCCGTGTCCGATCGTCTCCGAAAATTGCTAAGGAGTACACAGTAGCAGCCCAAGCCAACGCGATGGTCTCCAACCGCATCTCCTATGCGCTGGGGACTCGCGGCCCCTCTTTCACAGTCGATTCTGCGTGCTCGTCGTCGCTTCTGGCGCTCGATCTTGCGCGTCAAACGATTGTGCGTGGGCAGTCTTGTCTGTCCGTGGCTCTGGGTGTGCAGTTGATCCTTGATCCTTCCCTGACTGTAGCCTTCTGCAAGGCCCGAATGCTTGCCCCAGACGGCCGCACAAAGCCTTTTGACTCCCAGTCTGACGGTTTCGTCCGTTCAGAGGGGGTCTCTGCTCTAGTACTGGGGGCGTCGGAGGAGGGAGGGGGGTCGTGGGTGGAAGGGGAAGGTGGAGGAGTGAGGCCCCTTGCTTATCTCGTGGGGTCGTCGGTGAATCACGGGGGGGATGGGGGGGCAGTAAATGTGCCGAATGCAGAGGCTTTAGAAGAGCTTCTGACCTTGGCCCTAGTTGACGCACGCCTCCTTCCTTCAGACATTGCACTGCTCCAATGCCATGGGGCAGGCGAACCTTCATGGGAGTCTGCAGAAGTGTGTGCGGCAGGTAGAGTGTTCGCCCCTGATGCTGTAAAGAGAGAAACGCCTCTGCTGTTGCATTCTGTCAAGAGTGTGTTCGGACATCAGGGAGCAGCTGCGGGTTTGTCAGGGGTGATCAGTACAGTCTTGATGATGCTGCACGAGACAGTGCCACCCCTGTTGGGGTTTCAGAGTCCCCATCCAAATGTGGACTTCAAAAGGGGAAGTCTTTATCCTGTGTTGAAGAAGGTGGCCTTGAAACCTACTCCAGGCACCTCTGTGCTCTCGTGTGGTGTGTCATCCTTTGGGTTTGGAGGTGCGAACGGCCATGTGATTGTTCAGTCTGCTCGCACTTTGTTCAGAGGAGAGAAACCCTCCGTGAAGCCTCCGTATGGATGGAGACAAAACGCAAAATCCTTTCCCTGGACTCCCCCCCGCCCAAGTCTGCCCGTCTCGTCTGCAGAAGGGAAAATTGCCGATTCTGATTCAGAGGGGGGGGTGCAGGAGGCCCCGGAAGATGCCGGGGTCCCTGTCTGGGAGGTTGAGTGGAAACGAAAAGTTTCAAGTGCAGACCTTACTGAGCACACGGAAAATCCGCCCCCTCGCTTCCCATCTCTCGTCTTCGTCGACGTACCAGATGAAATGGAAGAGGGAATCCGGGAGAGGTTCCCAGAGTCGCAGCTCACCACCACAGCAGACCTCTCCAGTCAGCTGCGAATCAGTCAAAAGGGGTCTGAAAGAACGGAAGATAACAGAGTGATTGTGTGTCTGGGTGCACTGTGTGAGTCCGACCAAGGGTGGGCCTCGAGTGTGGAGCGTCCTGTCAGTGACGCTCTCAATCTTGTGCAGTCATTGGCTCTTCGAAAAGAAGATGGCAAGAAGCAGAAGGGAGAGGCAGTATGGCTCGTTACAAGAGGGGCAGTCTCTGTCGAGGGGGACATGCCTGGGTTCAGTCCGGACAGGTATCTCCACAGAGGCCTTTCCGGGGCTGCTCGAGTGCTGACGCCCATGCTTGGCCGCCAGCAGCAGAGCAAAGAAGGAGGATCCTCTGTGGGGTGGGCAGACCTCGACAGTTCCCTTCCAGTTGTTGAGGGCGTCTCGCGAGCCCTTACAGCAATGCTGGGGGGAGGGGAGGGGGGGGCACAGAAAGAGCTGGAGATGGTGGTCAGAAGAGACGGAATTTACGTGCCTAGACTCCGATTGAGAGAAATGAAGAAAGAAGAAGAAGAAAAGGCTTCCGCATCCCTTGAGGGCGCGTTTCTAATTTCTGGAGGTCACAGCAGACCGGGTCTTCTGACAGCTGAGTGGCTCCTCTCCCAGGCGGCAGATCAGGTTGTGCTGGTCTCTAGGGAAGGTCTGCCCTCAGAGGCAACGAGGGAACTGGAGATCTGGAAGCGTCTGTCCACTTTGATGGATTGGGACACGAAGGAGAGAAGAGTCGTGTCTGTGGCCTGTATACTTGGAGACAGGCCGTCGTGTGCCGCCATGTTTCAACGATTGAATCGAACTCTTCTGACTGACGTTGCGGGTGTGCTCCATATGGAGGGAGTACTGCCATCCGAGGAGACGCTGTTCGATGAATCGGCAGCCTCGGTGTCAGAAGCATACTTGCAACGGGTCTGTCTATATTCATGGATAGGCAAGCAGAAAAATCCCCCATTTGCTGATGTTCGCAGATACCCACCCACTGTCCCGGCGGTCATCTGTTCTGTGTGTTTTGTTGGGTGCATCTAGCTGTGGATCTGACTATCTGCTCATCCAGCCCTCATGAAATTGATGCATTCTGATGCACAAAAGGTCGAAGTTCCAGGGCTGTAAAATTCAAAACGGCGTTCCGTTACAATGTTCGTCTTTTCCTTAATTTTTGTTTGTTTTCTGTTCGAATTCACGCCTGCATGCAGGTCCACTCGGCAGTGAACATCCACAACTCCTGCAGTTCCTCTGCTTCCTTCATCTCCGTCTCTGCCGTCTCATCCCTTCTCAGCCTTGAGGGGTCCGTCTGTGGTGCAGCGGCTGCATCAGCCCTCGAGGGCCTTGCGGACTTCCGCCGTTCCCTCGGTCTCCACAGTCACGCTCTCCAGATGGGACTGTTGGATGATACCCTGTGGGCATTGGGGGGGGGGGCTGAGAGGAGACGGAGGGCGGGGTTGGCCTCTATGAAGACAGACGTGGGGTTGGGAATTCTTCGAAACCTTTTGTCTCCTTCTCCATCTGCTCAGATCATGCCATGTGCACTAGGGATTCAGCCAGTCAGGTGGAAGAGGTTCTTGCCATCCCTTTGGCGTGTGCCTGCCTTTCTGTCTGAATTCAACGAACAAGGGGAAGAAGGGAGGGGAGGGGGAGGGAAACAACAGAGATCACCTAGGAGCCCGGCTGTTGTGAGTACGAGTGGGAGGTCAGGGTCGATTTCTGCCCCTTCTGCTTCTTCTTCAACTTCTCCTCAAAGAGCCTCTGGGGCTCTTCTGTTCCCTCCCATGCCCTCCAACCCTTCTTTCTCTTTTTCTTCCACCTCCGAAAGAACGGAGGGAATTTTCGAGGGCTTCTGGCACCCCTACCTGCCCAAGGAGACCCGACTCACAGATGCCTGGGAGAATATTGGGGGTCTGGACTGTCTTGTCACGTCGAACGGAAAGGACCCACAGGCGCTCGGTCAGTGAATGAGAGTAAGATGACACTACGGAAACTTATGCGGACACCACTCTGTGCATCGACCCTACGTGTTCTTGTTTGATCATGACCAATGTGATTCGATAGAGCAGCCCACACTGACTGTTTCCAGAGGGAAACGAGGGGCACGGAGGTTTCTTCTGATTTTCTTCCCCGTCTCTATTCTTCCTTTTCCCTTTCTCCTCTCTCGTCAAACATTCAAGAGGTGCGTCATCAATCTGATCCCTGCAGTTGTGTCCCTCCACGGTTACGGTCAGAGTCCAGAGACCAACAGACCTCTGACCAGTCAGTCTTCTTTCATTTCTTAGACCTGCACACAATGCACTCACCAATGCCATCTCGGGATGCAATATCCTTGACTCCAGGCCGCCACACTCACTCACTATGCAGACCCCCATAAAATCGCCGAGGTGTACCCTGCCAACGATGTTTCTATTTTGATACCTGGCCCATTGACTCTCGGCTTCTTTGTGTGTCTTGCCTAAAAGAGCACAACTTTCGCATCATCACATTCAGCAAACTCTTTGGAACATGCACGTACAGGACTTCCTCCTTTTTTTTTCACAGACAACCTTTCTCTTTATGTCCTAAATCGTTTGTGCAGTGCCGTATTTGGCTGCCGCCTCACGTGCCAATCTTCGCCTGGCGGTTGTGTCTCCCCGAGGCCCCGTCTCCGTTCGCACGAAGGCAAACAGCAGCAGCTCAAAGCAGCATGGACAACCAGACGAGCCTGACGGTTTTGCCTGGTGCAGTGACGAGATGGGACTGTACAGTGAGGGGCCGGGGAGAGGGGCAGACGGAGACTTCAAAACAGGGAGATGCAAAAAGATGAGAGACTGGAGTCCCCCTGGTGGGTAGCTCTTGGAAGAGAAGTGAATGAAATGTGCTGGAAGGAGAAACGAAGTAATTAAAGCGATTGAAAGAGAGAGCAGATGTAAACTAGAGCGCAGCAGGGAGAGAGTGAGCAGTCTCTCGTGAGAGACAAAGTGGGGAAGAATGTTAATGCAGCTCCGTCTTACCCATCTCTCCCCCTTCCTCTACGCTCAGCTCAAATGATTCTGATGCTGCAGATTGGCCCCTGCGTTTATTTTATGTATGTATATATACGTATGTAATGATTAATTCATTCTCTGTATGAAAATAAACGCAAGCTCAAATGATTCCGATGCTGCAGATTGGCCCCACCACCGGGAGATCCTTGAGGAAGTTGTGGAGGAGTCCCTCAGGAAGTTCAAACTCGACTGCGACTCCCTCATTATGTGCGGGGCAACTCAAGGTGGGTGGATGGGGTTTCTTCAATTGCGAAGAGAAAAGGGCATCAAAGTGATGCTTCTTCCCCTCCCTGCCTGCACATCGCCGCTATTCTTGTTCTTGCAAGGTCCTCGCGTCTCCTGAGGCCGCGCTAGAAGAAGAAATGGATTGCACGATGATTGACCGCCACGAAGACTTCCTGCTAGAGCTTTTGCATGCCTACACACTCCTACAATGCAATTTTGATTGATGTACCCACGCGTCTCCATCCCTGTGTGCATGCAGGAATGACTGCTGCGGTGGACCTCGCCTTCCACATGCCGCACCCTCCTCTTGCTCTACGTCAGTCAGTCAATATGCATGTCGATAGGTCGCGCAGTTCTGAGGAGAGCGTACTTTTTGAAACGGCGATGGTGTTTTGTGCAATCTCGATTTTGAATCCTTGCACAGACGAAAGTCATTGGTGGCACTGTAGAGGAAGCAAACTAGAATTATAGGTGCCGTCTACATCAATACATGCAGGGAAGTCTTCTGTGTCCTCGGTCGCATATCCGACCGTCAGTTGGCCTGCTCAGAAGACTGCAGTGGGGTGTCTTTCACACAGATGCTGTATTGTATTTCATCCATAATCTAATCTTGGTGACCGAAATTGCTTGTCCTATCGTGCAGATGTGTGGGGCGGTGCCTTCTCCATGCGGGAGCAGATGGTGGATGGCCTGAGGAGATGTGACGGGGAGCGGGCGGAGCGTTTGGGGTTCCTGAAGGTCTTCTTTGGAATGTGTCTGTTTTCAAAGGTACATTTAGAGTTTTCACTGGCAAGTACATGACGTCCCTTTTTTTGGTTGGCGAGTGAATCCTTCAGGCTCTCCTAGGTCTCTCTCACCTTTCTTGCAGTACCTCTGTGCCCCTCCATTGCCGTGGTACTACTCACTAACTGTCTTGCTGTCTTGTGATGCACCTTCTGCCTCCCTCCCTCCCTGCCTCCCTGCCTGGCTGCAGGACGTTCCGTACGGCCACAGCCTCTGGTGGCAGGACTTTCTGGAGGCTGAGGGCATAGCTTATGGTGAGTACTGATGACAAGACAAATTAATATAAGGGGATGGAAAGGAAGGCTTTCTGGTGTACCTCTTCCCTTTTGACAGGCATCCCTCGAGGTAGAGTCATGTACGCATAGACATGAAGTTAGATGAACGAGGAAGACGACGAAAGGGTATCTTTCCGTCATTCAAATGACTAGGCTTTCTTTACGATAGGCGTCTTTCACTTGCAATGAGGGTGACGCATAATTCCTGAATGGAGAGGAGACCAGAGAGAGAAAGCCTGAGAAGACGCAGCAACGCACAGGGGGGAGGTATGAGGAATGATGTGAGCATGCAAGTCTGGCTCACGTAAAGAAACTCATGACCTAGCTCATGACGACACTGATCGATCGATTGCAGAATTTTCTTCCTTCGAGGCGGATTGTCTTCCCAACGAGAAATGGTACAACCGTGTGGCCCGTCTTCTCGTCGAGGAGCTCGGCCACGTCCATTCTCTGGAGGAAATGGAAAGAGGGGAGATGAGGAGAGACTCTAGAGAGGGAGGGGATCCGAATCGACCGGGACGAGGCTGTCAGACTCCGGATCATGGCTCTCTCTCTGTCGGGGCCCTCTCCTCCACCGTCGAGGAATCGTCCCTCACTGCACCGTCGCCGTCTCCCCTCGCTACTCTGTTTGCTGGACAGGACTTCGGAGGACTGTTTAACGTGACCGACACAGGCAGGGATGACGCATAGCCAGACAGATCGCGCAGAGGAGGCAACTCCTGAGATACCCATGATCGGATTATAAAGAATCTAGGAGCTAAAATTGCATGCTAATTGACTACCAATAGCAGCCAGCAAGTGCCAGCAATAATCATCATGCTTTATAATTTTAGTCAGCTGATGTCAGCTGTTGTTCCAAATTATTAATTACGACTCAATAATTTACGAGATCTTTAAGTCAATCTGAATATTTATACAGATGTTTTTTAATGAATTTAATTTTGTATCGATCCACTTTAAATTAGTAGTTTTAGATTTTATTTACTAGTCACACAATTTATAGTTGAACATGAATTGAATTTAATAATAAAATGCATTATGAGTGAGAGAAAACAAGCAGGTAACTTCAAGTAGGGATAGCTATCGTATCGTATCGTATCGGAATTTAATGTTCCAAAAAAAGGGGGTATCGTCGATAATTTCGATACTGACATAAAATTTTTAGCGTACGAGCCTAAAACCTAGTGCAAACAGTATCATTCCTAAAACAAAAAACAGTTAAAAAACTTTGTGTAAAAATCTCATGTTTTTAAAGAGTCAACTTTTAATACTTAGAAAATGGGCTCCGAAACGTTCAGAAGGCCAAACTATAAGGGGGGCTTCGCCCCCCTAACCGCCCCCTTAAAAAGAGTCAACACATGATGAGATTGCTAGTGAGATTGACAATCACTTCATCAATACGTCGCTCCTAGAAATCTCATGCCAGACGCAAACTGTTGGACTCGTTTTCATTCCGACGTGAGTGCCAAAATCACCCCAATGGAAGCCACTGGGTCATGAAGTCATTGTTGTGCGCCCGCTCTCCCTCTGAAAGTCTAGCAGTCGTTGTGGGGGGGGTGGGCGTGCGGGGCGGTGGTGGGGTGG
>JAHBMJ010005499.1:48590-65060 GCA_018398765.1 Chromera velia | reverse complement strand
CCCCCCCCCCCCCCCAACGAGAAGGGAAAGGAGAAGAAAGCTGTTCTTCCTTCCTTCCTTCAAACCGATTTATTCATTCCCTTTCTTGGAAGTCTTCCTTCCTTCTGTCCACCGGATTCCGATGATCCCTCAACCCTCCCCCAAACAACCGATGAAGAGAGAGAGAGATCCTACTGTTCTGATACTGCAAAAAAGACAGGCAGCCCTGACATACAGGACTGGCCTTGAAGCAATCAATCATGTGGTTATGCATCATTCATGCATGCGCAGCAACTTCCTTGCGACCTACCGGGATCTTAAAAACACATTCACTCCACTCATTCACTTCCGTTCCTTTACTCACTCCCCTTGTTCTTCTCCTAACGAACAAGGGGACGCTTCCCCTCCCCCACCCCTCTCTCTCTCCCCCCCTTTCTGCCCTCTCTGTGTTCTCTCTCTATCCTTTCCGGTGTGCTTTGGAGAGGCTGTTGCAGCAGCCGTAGGCGAACCTACAGACTTCCTGTGACTCCTCTCTCTTTCCCCATTGGGGTTGGAGCTTTCCTTCTCCTTCTCATGGGAAGAACTTGAAGGCTTAGGATGGTGAGCAGATCCTCGCCCCCCTCCTGACCCCTTCTCCTTCTCTCTGTGCTCTCTGTCCCTTCCTCCCCCCCCACCTCCCCCTGAGTGATTCCTTTCTGTCTTCCGCCGTGTTCCAGTCGCATTTGACTGCGTATAATTGTTTGTCTCTGACTTCTCTTTTTCGCTAGCTCCACTCTCTCTTCTCCCCCCCCCTGGTACCCCAGCCGGCTGCCCCGGCTCCTTTCCCTGATGACCCCCCGACGGAGCCATCGAAGAAAGTGCCGAAGCGAAAGCATGCACAACCGAGCCCCCGACAGAAGAGGCAGCAGAACCTCTCTGTGACTGAGAAGAGACAGACGCAGACGCAGAGGTAGATGAAGAAGACGAAGAAGAGGGCTGAGCCCCCTTCACTGCAGGAGTCAAAACAGAATTAGCGCGGCTTAGGAGTTTCTTCCTCCTCTCCAATGCCGCCGGGTCTCCCCCATCTCCTAGACTTCCACGGCCCTTTGACTTAGGAGACCCCCCCCCCCNCCCCCCCCTCCCGACCCGACCCTTGCACCCCCTCCCTGAGCTGTCAGACCTCGCCACGGAGCCGGTTCGTTTCTGTGGATGCCCACCGCATTCTGCTGCGGCACAGGAATGTCTGCGGGCTCCCCACCCCCCTCTCTTGCCTCGAGGAGAGCAGGGTCGCCCTCAGCACGCCTCACAATCCAGGAGCACAACACCTGAAGACAAGACCAACAAGAAAACAAGAAGGAAGAGGGCATAGTGGGATAATGCCAAGGATCTGCTGCTGATAGAAAGAAATCACCCACGAAGCAAGGGGGACAGTCAAACAGACAGAGGCACTAGGGAAGCAAAGGTGAAAAGAGTGAAACTTCGGAAAGAGTACGACAGAGAGGAAGACAAAGGTTCCAAAAAAGGAGATGGTGAGACTCCAAGAAAGAGAAAGAGAAAAAGAAAGAGAACGAGAAATGGAGAGCAAGGAAGACGGCAAGAAAGAAAGAATGCATCCAGTCGATTCATGATGATCAAAGCAGACCAATCGTGGTCCTTCCCTAGATCGACCGGTCATAGTTTGAAACGGCAAGGCAGACAGAATATGTGTTCTTCCTCTTCGCCCCCCAGAAACCCGATAAAGAGAGCGTAAGGGAGGAAGAGTGTGCACAGACTCCTCCACACACACACACACACACACACACACACACATACACACAGAGTGCGGAGGAGAGACAGACACAGGCACACACACACACACACACACAGAGAGAGAGAGAGAGAGAGCAGCTCCTCTCACCCACTCACCGTGATGTCATCTGGTTTCCCCCCTTCCCACCGAATCCCCTCCTTCAGACACCGCTCTGTGAACGGAGTCATTGCACGACACGAGTGGCTCCTTTCATAGGCGAACTCGGCCAGCGCTTGAGCAATCTGGACGCACACGCACAAGCATTACAGCGAAAGGGGCAGGAAGGAAATAGATGTGCAAGGGACACAGCTCACGAAAGACGCACTAGACAGAAAAAACCGGAGAGGCTGCCTCTGTCACCTTGCGTACACACGAATCCTCAAATTCACAGGCGTGTAGCAAGGCTTATTCGAACGGCATACAAGGGACGCAGACGAACACACTCACACACGCACCCACACACACACACACACACACACACACACACGGGGACAACGAGAGAGAGAAAGAGAGAAACAGAACAACGCTTTGCTTTCGTTGCAGTCGGTCTCATGCTGCTGTGGCGCCTGTTCACTCCCTGCCTCCCTCACCTTTTTTGGATGTGTGGCTTCCAGATTTCTCGGGATTTCTCCTCCGATTTCTTTTTGAGCGTCGGACAATCTCCTTTCGAACTTTTCCCTCCTGTCCTTATCTTCTTTCTGCAAATCAGCAGACACATTCTTCTCCTTCTCCTTGCCTGCCCGTGAGACTCCTAAAGTCCCCCCCCCCTTTTCATTTTCATCGTTCTCCGATGCCCTCTGTTGCCCCTCTTGGTCCTCCAACATCGGACCAGAAGAGGAAGACGAAGCACTCTCGAGACTCTTCGATGCTAGATCATGTTCAGAGGAGTAGTACGGTGCTTGTGCGAGTGAACGCTGGGACTCTGTCAGCTCCCCGCCCTCTTTCAAAACTTCGCCACTCGGACAACCAGACTCCTGCCCCCTCCCTCCCTCCTCCCCAGAGCCATCAGGAGAGTCAGCTGAGTTCCCCCCCGCTTTGGGACTGTTGGAGGGCGACTGGTTTTTCGTTGAGCCTTCCTCTTCCACAGTCCTGAAGGAAGACGGCGACACATCAACCTGACTGGTTCCGGCCTTCTCCTTCTCTTCAACGCCTCCATTTTCGTCTTCCTTCAAGTGGCCTTCTCCTGCCTTTCCATCAGGATGAGCCTGGGGAAGAGGCAGAGGCCCCGAACCAGCAGCATTGCCTCCAGGACCGGCTTTGGGGGTAGAGGGAGGCCAGCCCGACACTGCAACCACTGAGGCCGCGGCCTTCACGCCTGCCTCCGCGGCCTCCGCGTTCATTCCCCTCAACGTTGCAGAGGCGAGAACACGGAGACGCACGGCCTCGATGGGACTCACAGCACGAGACACGACCTAAAGGAATGAACGAAGAAAGGAGAGAATGGAAAACAAGGAAAGTCGGTGCATTGCTTCTCCCATGCAATTCAATAAGAGAGAAAGCTCATCTGCGGAAGGAAAGGGGGGACGATCGGACAAATAATTTCTACCGGAAGGTTTTGCGCGATGTCATCAACAGATACATAGACCAGTACCAAGACGCTCTCCTTCTCTCTTCCTCTTTCCTCTCTTCCTCTTTCTGCTCTCTCCTTCTCTCTTCCTCTCTCCTCTCTTCCTCTTTCTGCTCTCTCCTTCTCTCTTCCTCTTTCCTCTCTTCCTCTTTCTGCTCTCTCCTTCTCTCTTCCTCTTTCTGCGCGCGCGCGCACACACATACACACACTAGTCACACTCCAGTCAACACTCACCTGTGCGATCTCTGCATCTGCGACGTTGTCGAAGAGACCTGAGAGGACGAGGAGAACAAAGAGAAGCGCGCGAAGAGAAGTGACGTCTCAAATAGAGTGCACAGAAAGACACACAACATAAAGGAAGGAAGGAAAGCAGACAGCGAGAGCAGAACGGAAGAGGGCACTCGAGAGGACCCAATCCCTCCCTTCTCCCTCCGACTGTGTGGGAGTCGATTGATTGAAAACAGCGTCACGGGAGTCGATTGATTCAAAACCGCGTCACGGGAGTCGATTGATTGAAAACAGCGTCACGGGAGTCGATTGATTCAAAACAGCGTCACGGGAGTCGATTGATTGAAAACAGCGTCACGGGAGTCGATTGATTCAAAACAGCGTCACGGGAGTCGATTGACTCAAAACAGCGTCACGGGAGTCGATTGATTCAAAACAGCGTCACGGGAGTCGATTGATTCAAAACAGGGTCATCAAGGATCGTCACAAGAAGTCCAACAAGAGTGGTTGGGTGCATTCACGAAGCTCTCTGGCAACTCCTTGAGCCCATGCACTCACTCGATCCCTCACTCACCGTCTGTTCCGACAACCACAAGGTCCCCCTCCTGGACGTGACACACCAGGACGTCGGAGCTCTGCAAGCGTTGAAGCAGACAGGAGAAAAGAGGGCAAGAGAACATCAAAGAAAGGAAGATGACCCGAATTCATTCGGCATTCTGAGAAAGAACGCGTAAACCTCACTGCTGTGTTCCTTTTCTACGAGACCACTCTCTTCCGCCTCTATCTGAGGGGGGACAAGAACAGCAAGGGAATGAACGCAAAGAGAGAGAGAGGGAGAGGAACGAACGGACGAAGGAAGGAAGCAAGGAAGGACAGACAGACAGACAGACCTCGACGGAGTCGCCCTCTTGTCCGAGAATGTTGCTCAACTGATACGGACAGTTGAACCTGTGTTGCAAGTCCACCGTCCGGACAACCACTCTGAAGACTCCATGGGGTCCTCTCCTGCGTCGTCGAACCGACAGACAGACAGACAGACAGACAGGTCATCTCTCTTTTGTGTGCATATGGGGGGAAGCACAGAGGCAGGGCAGCAGGAGATTCATGCAAGAAAAGAAGAAGGTGCACGTTTGTTTACATGCAGAGAAAGAAAACAACCATTCGGCACACACGTGCAAAGATTTTCTTCCACTCCCTCACTTCCTTCCTTCAGGATAGAGCGGTCAGTACGCGCAAAAGCATACACTTCAAAATCAATCCTTATTCATTGGAGACAAAACCAGCAAACTCCCTTGTACCTATCTCTCACCAGACCGCCAGACTGCCAGACCTGACTGACTGACCTGAGAAGGAGAAGACCTGAGTCCCCGAGGTTCACAACGCCCAAAAAATTTCTTTCCGAATCCAAAACAGCCACCGCAGCAGTTGACGCTCCGTTGATCCCTGTATACAAACACATTGTTGTCGTATCAATACGTGAATGCAAACAAAAAATGGACTGACAGAATACAGGCTGTCGTCAAAAGAGGAAAGCCGCGGTCGGTCATACACATCGCACTTAGCAGTCACAAGCTAGAGAGTCAAAGTCAAACAGAATAAATTCAGTGTACAAGGAAGCAGGGCAGCCTTTCACTTTGCCCCCCTCTTCCTCGCTTGACCGCAGCGCGACAGACGACAACAAAGAACAAAGGACGTGTGCTGTCAACAAAAAAAAGTACCAACCAACTAACCTGCACTACGAATTGATCGGTACCCGCTGTAGAGGATCTGCAGCGCTCTCTGTGCGACCATCAATTGAGGATCCTTTTCGCTTCCCGTCTCCTTGTCCTTCTCGCTTCCCTTGCTGCCTGGTGATCCTGCAAGGTTATTTTCTCTCTCGTGCTCCTTGACCTTCTCTTTCCCCTTTTCCATCTGCGTTCCTTCTCCTTCTCCATCCAGCGAGGTCTCTCCCGAGTCTCCCGTCTCCTCCTTTGCCTTCCTCTCTCCCCCTTCCTCTTCTTCTGGCTTGCCGGTCGCTGCCGCAACGCAGACTGTCCCGTCCCCCTCTTCCTTTTCTGGGGAGGTCATTGCGTTGCCAGCCGCAGAGGTTGCACAACAAGACGAAAGAACCTCAGAGCCCTCTCCCTTATCCTTTCTTGTATTGTTCTCATTCTGGTGGGTACCCTTCGCGCTTCCACGACCCCTCTCTCTTTCTCTCTCCCTCTCAGCATGGCTCTTCGCATCCCAGCGCTCCTCCGCTATCCTCCGACACCTGGCCATCAGCTGGGTCGAAAATTGTCTGCACGCACACACGCAAGCAGAAGTATCATCATGGGGGTCCTTTCTCTGCCTTTGTGTGTGTGTGTGTGTGTGTGTGTGTGTGTGTGTGTGTGCGTGCGTGGGTGTTCCTCTCCCTCACGGACGTTGTCCTCTTGTCATGTTCCCCAACATTCAGGAACCCCATCGATCTTTCTCCTCCGTCCGTCTGTCTGTCCCTCATCATTTTGTATGGAAGAAGGGCAACGCTCACTGCGTCGAGGCCCATCGAAGACCTCAAGGCGGCTCGGCACTGAGCTACCGCCTGACTGCCTGACTGACTTTGGGTCTATTCCATACTGGCTGATGGAGGAGACCCCGTCTGCGACTCCTATGACGTCCATCTGCTTGCTCCAGAAGTGAGCGTCCTCCCCCCCTGTGGCGGCCTTGCTGTCGTGGGGTATCACGCAAACTCCGGGCCTGCAAGCAAGCACGCATACGGGATGGAAAAATCAATAAAAGGACGTGCGTGCATCGAACGAGCTTGGGAACCGCTAGGAGTTTTGGCCGTGGTCGGAGGCGGCGTCTGAAAGGAATGTCCCGCTTTCTTCTTTGCCCTCAAGCCACTGCACTTAAGGTCGTGAGTGTTAATGCATGTGTGCATTTTAGGCTTCCCTTCTTCTTCCAGCATCAGGACTTTTTCTCTGCGCCACCATGCCGCCGTCATCGAATTTATGGCAAACACCAGCTTGCCTCTTCTTCTCTTTTATATAGTCTATACCATCATCTGCTTTCGTTCTTTTCGTTCGTTCGTCCGTCCGTCCGCTGTGCCTCCCAAAGAAGATCTCATCCACTTGACTTCCTCCCTCCAGGTACCTTCCGACAGACCGAGATAGGCCGTGCGTCGATTCTTCTCTCTTCTCATTCGTCAGCCTGGCAGTAAGGCAGTCAGCCTGTGCCTATGTGTATGCGTGTGTGTGTGTGTGTGTGTGCATAACCGACCGACCGACCGAAATTCCAGCCTCTCCTTCCTCCTGTTGTGTCTGATCAGAGGGAGCCTGAGGCCCTTCTGCACCGACATGGGCTGCCTCGGGAGGACGCGAGACACACACCCAGGGACCCAGTCATCACCAGGACCGCCGTCAACGCCATACTTGTCCAGCTGCGAACACACAATGATGCATACATGTGCGCAGCAATGTGGTCAGCTCAATCCGATAACTTTCTTTAGTGGAGTTCCGTCCAGTCATGCAACGACGCCGGTCACAATGCACCTTCACTGCCCCCCATCGAATGAACACAGATGAGATGTGTAGAAGAGGGTGGGGAGATGGTGAAGCACTCTCTTTGATTGGGACAAGAGAAGGTAATCAAGTGACACAGAGAGACAAAACGGAAAGGGATAGGTGAACGAAGGAGATTGCAGTTAGAAGAAGAGAGCAACGGAGGAGCAGCCACACAGTTTAACGAGTTGCTAGGAGACAGAGACAGAATGTGATAGAGGTTCCGTGCGGACCACGATCAACAATAGTCAGGCAAACACGGAGAAGCGCAAGAAGAACACCTGTGCAGCCGATCATCTTCCCCCAAAGATAAGATGGTCACTCACCATGTAGTCTCTAGCGCCCTCGGGGTTTTCTGCCTCGAATCGGCAGTCTCTGATTTTCATTCTTTCCAGCTGAGGCTCTGGAGAGCGGAGTCTGAAGAACCTCCACATTGCCAGAAGGAGCAGTACGACACCAACCCCTCCCCACATATAGAGAGCATAACGACCCAGCAATAGGCTGTGAAGGAGAAGGGGAACCCAGGGGAAGGCGACGATCAAAGTGCTGGCTGCAATCGACACCGCAGCCACCAGAGTTGTCAAACAGGCGTCGAGAGAGCCTCTCAAGATCGGGTTCATAGGGCCTGATTGTGACGCTGGACGCGCCGGTCCGGTCTCTCGGGACCTCATCTCTGCTTTTCTTATCTTCTGAGGCCTCTAATCTTTGAAGTGGTCTGAGGTGACAAATCCTCGATCTTAATTCTTTCCTTCCTGTGTATCTCCCGCTGGAACGACCTCCGACGAGGCCAGGGTTGGTTTCGTCAGATTTTTGCAGGAGAACGACGGTCACAGTGTCAGCGAAATGACAGAATCACGGTGTGTGCACTGGCACTTCGGACAGACATGGTACAGTATGGAAGAAAACAGGCAGACTCCTTTGCAAGACGCCAAACAATGATGTATGCAGTGACAAAATGAAAAACAAGCCTGACACAGTGGCTTTAAATGTCCCTGCAAGTTTCTATCAGAGTGGAGCGTGCAAGGTGCTGAAGAGCCGGTCTTTCGTTTCGCACAGGGTGGTTGAAGAGCAGGTTTTGGCTTCTCGTCGATCCGACATCGACCTGTTTCTGAGCAGACATGAGCAGACGTCGACGTGAGCAGACTGATCGCGACCGCGGGCGACATATGCAGTTCACTTCGCACTTCTCGTATCGAATGCCCAAGTTTTCGTGTAAGAGCCCCCCATGCAGTGTTGGCCCATTGCGGGGCCCCAATCCCGAAATCAAATATTAGTGCCGGCTGCGTGCGAGCGCTAGAAAGAGTAATCGACAATGGTCGATATTCTGCTGACATGAGGACACGCTTGCTCCGGCCAATTAAGAACTGCACGTCAGCTGATGCGTGCAACGTGAGCGTCCATGCACACTTTGGCAATGAAAGTTCTTTGTTTTCGTAGAGGGTCCTACGTGGCTGACCGCGTCGACCGCCAGGGACGGTCAATCTCTTTGGTTTGAACAGGCATCGGTTGAGTCCGTCTCGCCGTCTCTGTCGCTTGCCAAGCTTTAGACAGCTCGAGGAGGTCCCCTCTCTGGCCACCCCAGGCCTCCCTCGGATTGAGCTTGACCGATCTGAAGCTACATTCCAGTATTCTCTTGAGAAAGGAGTGGTTGTGCGATGAGGGGATACTCTCTCTGGGTCATTCTTTCATTCTGTAAGTGCATTCTGTGTCCCATCCATGTGCTCCGTCTCCTATCTTTCAAGCTTGTGTCACTCCACACCCAAGTGCCCCCCCTGATGGCGTCGTTTGATGTGCAGGGTTGAGGGCATCATCAAGCAGTAGCGGGCCCTGGATAGACTTGGAGGGCCTGGAAGATGATCCCCACACCATAGAGGCCAAAGTGTTCTGGCACGGGCCTGACCTCTCCGACCCTCCAGTGGACGTCCCGGAGGCGAGATCGGTGGTCAGTCAGTCAGTCAGTCAGTCAGTCAGTCAGTCAGTCAGTCAGTCAGTCAGTCAGTCAGTCAGTCAGTCAGTCAGTCAGTCAGAGCAGGTGGGGAGGGGAGGCCGTTCCAAGAAGTCCACGCGGGCTGATGTTTGAGAAGGGAAGGAGACAAACCCTGGCCGATGGTTGGGGGTGGGAAAGTGGAGACGCTGGCTATTGACGATCTCCCCATCCGATTGATCAACGAACAATCCAATGAATGGAAGATTCAACAACTAGATGCATGGACGAATTAACGAACAAGCGAATGCATGAGTTAATTGTCTTCAGGCTGCGCTGGTCCTCCAGCATCTTGTGACTCCCTTCGAAGGAGAGGTGGGGGAGGCTGCAGAAAGAAGAGGGAACTTCAGCAGTAATGCAACACAAGAAGAGGCGCCCCCAGCGGAGTTTCTGCGTCTGGAGGCTCCGTCCCTTGCTTCGAGGTGGTCTGCTCAAGGGAAACCTCTCTGTGATGATGTGCCCTTCCGAGGTCCGTCCGCAGTCTTAGTGTATGCGTCTTCTCCTCCTTGATTGTCTGTAAGAACTTCTGCGTGGCCTGACTGGCTGTCTCACTGCAAGTTTGTGTCCTTCAGCGCCGCCGCCCGACCAAGGCAGACAACTCCGTGAAACGGCAGAAAAGCCGCATTTCATGCTCGTTTGCTTGCTCCAGATGTCAAGGGGCCTCAAGGGGCTTCTGCTGCTTCTTCTTCACTCCTTTCTTGTTTCGACTGTCTGTCGTTCTGTCTCTAAGTCAAGACGACGTTTCCGTCTCTGTGTGCAGATGAACCGTCAACTGCTGCCTGCACTGCATTTTTGGTCTCTGAAGATATCGTTGCAACGGCGGCCCACTGTTTCCTCATGGCCCCGTGCTCTGCCTTTCTCTTCGTGTTCGATTTTGCACAGTCAGTCTTTTTTGCACACACGCCATGGCGTCCCCCCTGTCTCCCCTTCTTTCTTTCCTCGTGTCCGTTGCCTCCTTCAATCTTCGCTGTCTTCGCTCTCTCTTTCGCTCCTTCCTTCCTTCCTTCCTTCCTTCCTCTTTTTGTTCCCCCCTCCCTTGTCTCTCTCGCTTTGCCTGACTGGCTGGTCCTTCCTTTTTTTTCTGCGCTTTCTCTCTCCGCTTTTTTGTTTCTTTTTCGTTCACCCCCTTCGTGTCTCCAACATTGACTGTCTCTTCTTTTCTTCCACCCTTTATTTACGTTCTTTCCCTTTCCTTTCCTTTTGTGTTGCTCTCTTCCCTTTCAACCAACGCAGAGGAGTCCGAGAGGACGAGGGAGGGAACTCAACGGTGGTCCCAAGAGAGAACGTGTATAACTGCTCTCAGGTCAGGCAGAGGGAAGGAAAAGAAATAGCAAACCATACAGAAAGACTCATGGCAAACAGGCACAAGAGAGTCGTCTCCTTCCACCTATTGCAAAGATAAGCCTCATGAGGCCATCCTTATGTTTTTCTCTTTTCAAAGATCAGATCTGCAAACGACTTGTGAGGAAATAGACATACCAAAAAACGCTTGATGCAGGAGTTCAGACAGGCAGATGGGCAAAAGGGTCAGTTGAAGCACTGTCGAAGTACACCTGCTTTCAGCTGTCTCCCTTTCATTCTGATGTGCCTTCCTTCCTGTTTTTCCTGTTTACGCCCAGGTGGTAGCACACAACTTCGAGTATCTGATCAGCTCTGTGGATTGGGCTCTCGTGCGACTGGATCGCCCTGTGGGTGGTGGGAGGGCCCCCCTCCGTCTGAGGAGCGAGGGAGAGGTTGGTCTTCATATTGATGTATGGAGTGGAATGTTGGGGTTCCCTTCTGTTGCATGTGATTCTTTCCTGCTGTCCTTCGCGAAACTCAGGAGCGGGGGGGAAGATGTTGCAAAGAAACAAGAATCCATCGAGAGTGAAGTGCCTTCCACAAACTCGAATCAAGCAATTTCGGTTCTCCAGGAGAATACTTCTTTGTGGGTTATTTGTTTGTCTCATTTCCTCTTGGATGCATGTGCTTTTGCTTCTTTCCTTTCAGGTCAGCGACGGCGAACGCGTGTTCATGATCTCCCACATCTCCGGGCTTCCCCTGAAACTCTCAGGGACACCCTCAGCAGAGAGAGAGGAATATTTGGGGATGGACTTCCAAAAGGTGAGCATGGACGGAGACGGCAGTCTGGAAGGGAGTGGTGGGAACGAGATGGGGGCCGAGACAGGACTGCAGGGAGGGTACAATGCTCCGACGGAAATCGGTGCCCCTCTCCTGGTGCGATCTGACGGCAGTGCCGCGGCCCCTCATTGCAGTTGGGCCGTCTCTGGGTCGTGTGAGTGGAACGAGACTGCCCAGGGGCTCTGTGCGAGTGCGTTGTGCCGTGCGTCAGGCAGGGGGGAGACAGGAGTGCTCAGGGCGGCTTCAGAGGATCCTTGCAATGACGGCTTCTCGGAAACTCAGGAAGAAGAAGACTTTTTTGCGTCAGTCAAGAATCATCTCTCTGCTGTTTTTAGCTTTGTTCTTCTGATGAGCGCAACCTTAGGAAGAGATGTTGTGTCAGTCAGTCAGTCAGTCAGTCAGTCAGGTGTCCATCTGAGGAGACTGCTTTCCATGTCCAGGAAGAAATATTGACGTAATGGAGGAAAGAAGGAAGGAAGGAAGGAAGGACGGGAGGAAGGAAAGGAGGAAGGAATGAAGAAAGAAGAAGGGGGGGAGGGAGGAAAAGGTAAGGAAACGTATGAAAAGGCAGGAGGGAGGGAAGAGAAAAGTGAAGGTGGAAAAAAGCGAAAAAAGATAGAAGCAATTAATCAGAAAAACCGCATCTACCGTTCCGCTTTCGCTTTGCTTTGCTGCCTATTCAATCCTTTCGTCTCTCTTTGCCCTTCTGTGACCGTTTGGATGCGATATCTCTTGATTTCCTCTGGATGTGGTGCCACAAGCCTCTTTGCCACTCTTTCTTTTTCTCTTAGACTCTCTCCTGAATTTGAGGCGCAAGTGAAAGAGCGCATTAGGCACGTACGTGCATGCTGTGTGCACCACCGGAAAGAAAAGTCTCTGTCTCACTTGTGCGTATCTCGTTTTCCTTCCATCCCTTCTTTCTCTGTTCGAATCGATGAATCCACCACTCAGATTCTTCCTGGACGAGGAGAGAGTGGCTGTCTCAAACAGCAGCACCAACAAGCGCGTGGCTCAAATTGTGGCGGAATGCTTCTTTGGACAGAGGGGGGGCAACGGCTCGGCGTCCTCTCCCTCCCTCCTTCCCTCGACTTCTGGCGGAATCCACCCTCAGTCTCTTTTCATGCGGTCAACAGAACCCGAACCTAACACCGTGATTGACTCCTCTGCGTCTTCTTTCTTCGTGTCGACATTGGACTCTTTCGGAGGCAGCAGTGGGGCTCCGGTGTTGAATGCGGAGACACGGGTCGTGGAAGGACTACACGCGCGTGGCTCTTCTGCGGGTCATAAGATGGTCCCGCACAACGTGAGCAGTGCGGAGGGAGAGGGAGAAGGAGAGAGCGTGTGTTACAAGGTGAGGGAGTGTCCCGACCCCTCAAGAGAGGATAATGGGAGGAGATCCAACAAGGAGTGCAGGGGAGCCCATGCTACTCAGGTGAGGAGGGGGCTGTATGGATCATCGAGTGTATGTGCGCAGCAGTCTCCCTTTCTGGAACAAACGAAAAGATAGGCAGGCAGGCAGGCAGAATGATGGAGACACAGAGGGAGTATGGGGGGCAAAATCTCCCAGAGAGACTCTCTTTCATATGTGTTTACTCATGCTGTACGACGAATCTCTCCAGCATTCGTTTGATCCGCTCCCTTCCATCCGAGTCTCGCAGCCAGCCTATCTTTTTCTTTGCGTCCCTTATCCAGGTGGCAGTTGACCTTTTGCTTTCGTTTCGTCTCCGATCAGCATTCTCTTCTACTGTCATTCTACCCTGTCTGTGCGATGTGTGCTACTCCTTTCCCTTGCAGGTTCGTGAATTTGCGCTTTCTTTGGAAGTAATTTTGGCAGCGACTGAAATTGAGAAAGTCCGCAGGGGTGTTAGTGGAGGCACCAGGGAGGCAACTGTGAGGCTGGTTGCAGAGGGCCCTGAGTTCCGGCTGCCTGCTCAAATTCCGGAACTTCAAGTAGTCGAAGTGAACTTCAGACTTCCTCCCATGTCTTCAATATTCCCGTCTCCGTCCGGGTCTCCTCTGCCGTCTCCTCGCGTCTCCAGCGTGTCTCTGAAGGCCGAGATATCCCATGCGTACCCCAAGGAAGTGTTTGTGATTCTGGAAATGCCGGGGGGGGAAAGGGTGCCTGTGGGGGCTTTTGCCCGAGCTGAAGGGGGGGGGGAAGAGGGGAGAATCGAATGGAGACGGCAAAGCTCAAAGGGCATGGACCTAGAGAGGGCAGTTCGGATCTGTGAGGGAAGGGAGGAGGAAGCAGCGGAGGGGCAGGAGCGGGGGGGGAGAGAGGAGGTGGAGACAGAAGGAGACGCAGGAGAAGGGGGTGAATCAGGAAATGATGGGAAGATCTGGAAGGTTCGTCTTTCTTCATCCTTTTTTTTCTCTGTTTGTTTTTTCTTCGCTTTCTTTTGGTTTTCCTCCCCGGTTGTTTGGACCTTTCCTTGTCTTCTGGTGTGCGTGGAAGGAAGGACGGAAGAATGGAATACAGTCTTTTTGAGTTCTCCTCACCTCTCGTCTTCTCAGTGTCAGTAGTTGAAACTGAGAGACATGGGTGCGCAAGTGCGTCTGTCGTGCTCAAGAAAAATGGCTTTGATCCTGTCCTGCGTGACTCTTCGCACATCTATCTGACCGAGTCTGAGCGGGAAAGTGTACAAAGACACGTCTATGAAGCGTTTTCTTGGGTGCTTGTGCTCGAGCGTGTGCATTCGTGTCCGTGTGTGTGTGTGTGTGTGAGAGAGAGAGAGAGAGAGAGAGTAAGTGAGTGAGAGTGAATGCATGTGCGTATGCAGGTGTTTTTGCTTGACCGCCTGGCAGGTCACGCGGGTTCGCTCTCGTCGATTGACCTGGAGGTGACCTTGGAGATTCCCGAAGGGGTTCCTGCGAACACCACAGAGAGTGAAGGAGAGCGTGACGATGACGGCAGTGCAATTGGGCTGCCTGTAGATATGGGCAGGGAGGAGTCCGTGGAGGCTGTCGGCCTCTTTCCTCCTGGATTCTTTCCTGCGCCTGTACCGGAGAGAACAAGCGGCATTCCTGCCCTTTCTGACGGTCAGGAGGATAAAGGAGGGAGAGACTGAGCACAAGTGGTAACGTGACGAAGTTTCCTTTGCGCTCCTCTTCGGTTGCATTCCTGCGAGCACAAAACATTCGAATGTCTTTTTGTCAGAGAGTCAGGAGGAGGATGAAGAGAAAAAAAAGGAAGGCAGAAGCTATGAGGGATCGAGAACTTACATCTTCTGTCTGCGTTTGTCCGTCGTTCTGTTCTTTTCGGTGTGTGTGCAGACTTTTCTTCACCGTCAGTGACGGCACTTCCTCTGTACTTTTGGGCGAAACGCTCGGACTTCCCCTCGAATTCCTCTCTGACTGGAATCTCGATTGTGCTCTCTCTGGAGGTCTTCCCGCCCTCCTCTTGGTCCCTGGCGTTCGTCAGAGGCAAACTCGTGGCGCCATCTGGAAGGGAAATTGCCACGGGGGCGTTCCCTCCTCCCACACGGGATGCTATGGGCAATTTGTTCGTGACGATCGGAAAGGGCTCCTCGCGAGCGTCTCCTCTGCTGTCTGTGTTCGCATGGGATCACGCACGTGTGGAGGAGTTTGCGGGTGTGTGGAGCTTCCACGTTCTTGATGTTGGGGATGCCTCTCACAGGGTTGCTGTGCGAGGAGCCAAAATGGAATTGTTTGTGAGGGAAACGGGGAGAGACGCAGAAGGGGTTCAAAGGAGTCTCTGCCCTGCCCTGTCTGTTCGCAGGTGATAAGTCACCTCCAAGGTGACTGTCTAAACGTACTCGAGCCTCGTTCAGCCAGGCTTCTGCCTGGCGGGGTATTCGTCGCAGGTCCTCTAGCTGTGCGCGTTTTGTCCTGCTCGTTTGGCTGATGCATGTGTGGCTGCTGACTGTGAGAGGAAAAAGGGATTCTCAGTGCAGACTTCTGCCCCACCTTCTGTCTCTGCCTTGTTCTTGTGTTTTTCTTATTGCTGTGGTCAATCGTCCTTTCTTAGGTTTCTTTTTCTTTGCTCTTTAAGAAGTTGGCAGAAATTTGTTTTTTCTGACGGCTTATAGGATTTTGAATGACTGCCGTACGCATGTACGCCGAATGGGTATGCATGCCGTAATTTCCACCTGACTCAAGAGACAGGAAGAGGGTGTGAACCTGTCGGTTCGATCGCTCGAGCAAGTAAGTGGAATGGTGCCTTTAGGGGAGGCTTGCTGGCGTTGGGAGTCGCGTTAGATTTGTAACGGTGGTTTCATTTTCTGTACATGTATGCATGCTTCCATACGTCTCTTTTTTGCCAGTCATCTGGCGACACTGACCATTTAGCTGCTTGTTGAGCTTTTTCGTGCTGGTGGATGGGTGGCCAAGAATTTGACCCCTTTCCTCTCAAGCTTACTCTCGGGTCTCTCTCGAGCATCCTTTTTTGTCTTTTTTCGCTGACGTGCGCTGTGTCAAGCAGTGCTGCTGGGGGTTGGATGGTCACCTTGCTGACCTCTTTTCTTCTGCATGCATGTGCACGCATGGTTTGACTGCTGTTGCTGTGTTGAGAGGTGAGGCTGGGTGGGTGTTTGCTCATCCATCCTTCGTGTTGTATCTCAAGGGGGTGTTGAATCATGGACGTTGCAGGCGTGTGTGTGTGGGGGGGTGGGGGTGGGGGGAGGTGACAGTGCGATAGACATGAGAAGTTGTGCCTAAAGTTGCGTGTTGGTGTATAGAATAGCACAGTGCGAAGTGAGCGTCTGGCAGGTGTGGGGAGTATCTCTGCGACATGAAGTGAGAAACGACAATGGTGTTATTTTTGGGGGGGAAATGAAGCTCGATCGACCGAATGTCGGGCTCTTTGGTGCTGCTGTTGTGACGACAGGCGTCAGGAAACTCCTTCTCCATCTCCTCCCGCCCCGTGAAGAGGGCCTCCCACTCTTCTGCCATGGTGACATGTCCTTTGGATTTCAGCTCTTCATGCACGAGCTCAATTCATTGGACGACAAGGTCAAGATCCCCATACCTAAAGCAACACAATCTACAAGGGCGTCTGTACCAGAATTCTTCGACTGAAGCATCCAGAGCACTGCAGGGCATCAGAGGAGACTTGTCAGGGGGGGGGATGAGGGAATCGTGGAGGGGGAATGAAAATGTCAGACAATTTTTCAAAATTTTGGACCTCTGGTGCTTCAGAACCAGATGACATCTGGAGAAAGCATTTGGTGGCTTTTATGTGGCAACCATAGGGATCAAGATTGAGCACTTACGGCTTGTCCACCAGACCCCACTGAGATGAATGCCCAAAAAAGGCTCGATGGCACGCAAAGACCCCCCCCCCCCC
>JAHBMJ010005499.1:30837-48055 GCA_018398765.1 Chromera velia | reverse complement strand
CCCCCCCCTAGAGCCCGTTTGCGTGCCATTGGCACGCAAATGAATTTTTACATGGCCCCAGGTGCTAGCTCCATGCAGGTGCCGTCTCGATCCAATTCCACACCAACGGCGACACCACTCTAAGTGCTGTGTTTGGAGTTACAGCGTTTCAGCTGACAGTCGTAGAAATTTATATTTAAAAAATAATAATTTAAAATATGATTAATTTATAAATGAGACTAGCGAGAGGAGCTGGGGCCGAACTAGAGGAGAAAAGACGCGTACGCAACAGACTCTGGCAGCCAGGGCAACAGACTCTGTATGGTGGGCCCCGAACGCGGGGTCTGATACCTCAGCTTAGGCTGGGGAACGCCCCGCCCTGCTAGTTCTGGCGACAGATAGACATAGCGGGAAGGCCCTACGGCGGAACATATCAATTAATCAATCAAATCAATCACGATAAGATCTAGGATAAGATTAGCGATAAGATACTTATATACTGAAAATAATAAAATATGATGAAGTACTAAAAAAAAAAGAAGAAACAGTCATAAAAACTTTGTATGGTAGAGACTATACTCTACTCAGGCTATACTTTTATTCCTCTGAATCTTCTCTGCATGATCAATAGCCTGGTTCCAACCCATACAGCTAGCCCTACGGTAGCTTGTACCCCTGCCTATCATATCACGCCTATCATGTCACACCAGTGACGGTCAGTTACAATTCATGCGCTAGGATTCAGAATGACACTTTCTCTAACTTGATGATCCTTAATTACTTCATGCTCATGCTCTCCCACCACAAAAATCGTCGGCAGTGGAACCGAAGCCGAAAGAGAGCTGCTCGAGAGGGACAGAGACGCACTTTAAGTTTCTGATAGAGGCGCCCAAGGTTGATTGATTGATTGATTGATTGATTGATTGATTGATATGTTCCGCCCTAGGGCTTTCCCGCTATGTCTGGTTCTCTTGATCCAAACAGATCGGACCAATCCCGAAAAAGCAGGAGAGAAGACTGCCTGTGTGTTCACTTACTCTCTCACAGACTCTCAATCAGATTCTCTCTTTTCCTGGGCCAAGAGGTCGGGACTGGAAATATGAATTGCTGGCCGTTGTTGCCCATGGTGCCTCAACTTCTGCCTGCTCCGGGCACTATATTTATTATGGGAAGAGGGGGGGTGGTGGTGGCTTGATTGTCTGGGTTCACCCCGAATTAAAGGAGGACTGGGCAACCGGGATGTCCTCGGGGGACTGTTTGGTAGAAATAACAAGCCAATCGAGGACTACACGTCCTCTTTTCTCGTGTATTACAAGAAAGATGATCCAATGTCTACGCACTTTACCGTTTGATCATTAAATTGCATTGCACAAACCTGTCGCAGATGTGTATCGATCGCATAATTTTTATATATTGATTCAAATTTAGGTTTTTACGCATGCCGGGGGCGAGTGGGATGCTTTTTGCCCCCCCCTCTGCATAGGAGACTGGGGCTTTTCCGCAAAAAACTCGTTCTCATAATTGGTAAGCAGTTAGAAGCTGAAACTTTATATAAAAAGACGTTGTAACGATAGAAAAAGAACCATGGAACAATTTTTTTATATCATTTCTAGAAACATAGGCTGCCATACAAATTTTGTAAGTTTCATACCGTTTTTCTTACTATTCAAAACCGTTAAAAAATGGCCTCAAAATAAAAAAAATTGTAGGACAGCCTATATTTCTAGAAATGATATAAAAAATCTGTTCCATAGTTCTTTTTCTATCATTACAACGTCTTTTTACACAAAGTTTCAGCTTATAACTCCTTACCAATTATGAGAATGAGTTTTTTGTGGAAATACGCCACTTTAAGGGGGCAAAAAACAGCCTACTCACCCCTGGCATGCGTAAGTTTTATTGGTTGTTCAACATGATTTTCGACTCTAAACGGTAAAAAAGTTAGTGTCAAAAAACTTTTTAAAAAAAAAAAAAACATTTGCGTGCTGAAGTGAGAAGGTCAAGGGGAGGGGGTGGGGGTCTTGCATGCCATTGGCACTCAAATGAATTTTTACATGACCCCAAATCAATTTTATTTAATTTATTTAAAGTTGTTAGTAGTAATTGAGAATGTGAGAGATAATTACTTTTATTATTTACTGACAGCATTTTATAAAAATAAAAATATAGAACATATACCTATTGATTTCCACTTTAAAGAATTGGATTTATAATTTGTAGCAATTAATTCCGACCCCCCTCTGAGTCTATATTTCTAGTTTATAATTTCAAGTTGTAACATGAAACATACACTGTCATACAGTCTATAGAAGTATATAATGCAGAGTCATTTGCGATTTTTAATACTCTCTGTGCACGCCTCCTTCTTTAGAACTGCGATTTTTTTCTTTCTCTTCCCATTTTCAACGCGCAAACCGCACGCGAGCTAGCACGCGAGCTCATTAAACGTGCATTTCAGGCGATCTCGCGCTCAGTTTTGCCTCTATGGTTGAGTGATTGACGATCTCTTGCATGAACACGGGCTACTGGGAGCACAGCTCCACATGCACTGGCAAAGCCAACCGTTCATGCATTCATTCATTCATTCATTCATTCATTCAGTCATTCGGTCAGTCAGTCATTCAGTCAGTCAGTCAGTCAGTCAGTCACTAGCCTAAGGGCGTATGAGATCTTCCCGTACGTCTTTGAAAGGTAAAGAGAGGAAGCCGCTGAGACGATACACCGCGAAATACTGCATGAATGCATAGGAATGAATTTTGATGCAATGAAGGTCTTTCTACGTGTGTCGATGCATGTGCAAAGACCATATGAGTAAACCAAAATACCACAATGATCGTTCTGAGTCAAATTCATTCTTTTGCAGGCACCTGTGTCACATGACTGATAATACAGAGCCTATGAGAATCAGTCACTCGCCCGGACCGGCATTGCTCCCGACATCTCCTCTGTCTGAGAATGCCCTCTATCCCACAGCCCCCTCACCAAGCCCTCCAGAGCGGCAGGCTCCCCGCCGCGTGAGAGCGATCAATGGAGCCCGCATCTGGATTCAAAAAGGCACACACATGCTGCTCGTTTACAGAAACATGTGTCGAAAAATACGCATTCCATGCAGATCAAAACCACACACATGTGTGACACTTAAGAGCATATTTTCTTGCTGTACAGCAAATCCTCCAGCCTGCATGTGGGTACTAATTTTTTCTCCGCCACATAAGATCAAATGCAGCCAGCGCCTCAAAACTCCTTCTGATGACCATCTGTAAAAAACTTCCCCAGTGACAGGGCTCGGAACCACCCGTCTTGCCTGCGCATTGCAGTTCATGGAGCTAGAATTTAAAAAAATATTGCAAAACGCATTTTCGATGCAGCATGCATCATGATGGGGGAAAAACCAAGTACGAGAGAAATTAAACGCAGAGCGAAAAGAGAGGGGGGGGAATGAGGGAAAGGCAGAGGAAAGACAAGAGAAAGGCAGCGTGTTGTAAATCGAGACGGCGTTTGCCTCACCGCTTTTCCATTTTCTGCCTAAAACTACGAATCCTTTATTTGAGTTGAATTTCAAAGGGAAATGGACTGACTTGAAACGTCGGAGTCTCAGTGCCCTCCGTGGAACCAATCAAGTCCGTTGCCTTCGAGTCTCTCCAGCGCCTCCAGCGCGGCCTTGACCTCTCCCTTCAGATGATCTTTGTACACGTCGTTGAAGAGCTTCCAATAGGCACTTTCCGAATCTTCAGCGGTCTTTCTCACCTTGTCGTCTGCTTCGTTGAAGAAGCTCATGAAGGTCTCAAACCGATTCAACCCCTCGTCTAGCCGCTCAATGCCATTTTGAAGGACGGCCTGGAAGAAAAGAAGGTCTGTGTGCAAAGAGGGAAGTGTCTTGAGATCCTTTTGTCTGTTCTCTTTCTGCTTTTGGTTTTCTGTTCCTCCGAGAACTCCGCCAGCAATCCCGCATGCCGCTCCACCCGTAGCAACACCCGCAGCAAGCCCCACAAGAGTCACGGGAGGTGCAATCATGCCAACAAGCATGGAGAGTCCAGTGAGTCCACTCACCACGACGCAGGGTCCGGTGGTGTAGAAAATCAAGCTGCGCCACTCGTCTGCCGTCACGTGTCCGTTCTGGTTGTTCATGAAGATCGTCTCATTCACCGTGCTAACATCCATCTCCGCATCCCTGCAAGTGGCGTGCACGTTCCCTGCCTGCGTAAGATTTTGTGCGAGGCTTCCCAAGCGGTTGGTGAGATCGTGTCGAAGTTCGTCAAATTGCTTCTTGATCTCGCCGACTTCGAAGGGCGAATCGAAGAAGTTGATCACGCTCTTCTGGCTGGTCACTCGGTCCAACAGTACTCCTCCCATCTTGGCCAGCTCACCCCGGATGTACTTTATCAGCTTCTTGAACCTTCTTTCGGCCTTGAGTGTATCTTCTCGGAGTTTGTCGCCTCCTCTGGCGATCTGCACAGATAAAGGTAGAAAAACACAGAAGCCAAGAAAGAGCATGGAGGACAGCAAGGGAACGTGAGGCGAACTTGATGAGGAGAGCGAAAGAAATGTCACATACTAGCGAGAGACGATACGTGTGCGTAAATTGAAGCGACTTTGAGCAAGATCCGCCTGCAGTATTTTGAAGTGGTGCTCGTGAACTCACGTTGCGAAACTCGCCGGCGCATTTCAATGACGTTTGACGAGCAGTCGCGGAGGGAATGGAGGTAAGACTTGCAGCTTTTTCTTCGAGCCTGTCGGCCTTCTCCAATAACGCTCTTGAGTGTCCCTGGAACAGCTCAAGGGATGGTGACGGAATCGGAGCCTCATTCTCGGAGCTTTTGTCTTCTTTTTGGGGAGTCTCCGAGGGCCCGAAGCCAAATGTCTGGAAGAACCGAAGGATCTCTGCAAAGGGTTCGGCTCTGCACTCCCGAAGACAGGCGCCGGAAGTGGAACAGAGCAGAGACCCGGGTCCGAAAGTTGAACAAGCAGCGCGGACCAGGAGGGTAATATACACCCCAGAAACGACAATGAACGTAAGAAAGATAACAACAAACGCCAAACAAAGCAGGGCAGTCAGCAGGCAGAATGATTTGCCGATCAATCGGTTAGTGTGACGGATAAGTGACATCCTAATTTGTTCGTCAAGCGGACCAACCTGGAGAGATCGAAACATGGAAAGAGACTCGACCTAAAGATTGGATCGGAGATCGGCTGACGCAGAGATGGGATGTCAGAGTGTGTCCGTACAGAAGATGGATCGCACTCAACTACCACTTAACTGTTCGCAAAATTTCGCAAACTTGTCGTCCAACACATCGCAACACCATGCATGCAACATCATTGCATGCACTGCATGTGGTGTTGCACGCATGCTTCCTCTATACATGCAGCTACTAAGCTGGGTTCGGCAAACGCGGCCGTGCCGCGTGGCTCACTGTAGCCCCCGCTTCGCTTTCCAGGGCCATGCCGCGGAAGCCGCGCAGAAAACCGAATATTCGGGTGCGCATGGAAACCCGAACCCCGAGTGCGTGCATGCGCGTTTTTCGTTCGATCGAAGAATCAGCACGTGTGCTCTCTAGACACTATACGAACAGGTTCACGATCATGGAGTCTGGCGCTTGATGCTCAGCAGCGTCACAAACCAAATTCAGGTCGCTTCTTCGAGTCTTTGAGCCAGTCAAACTTTTTAATTGACCCTTGTGTTGTCAGAACAACTACATTACTCTGTATACTCAAGTCATGCAGACAGAAATGCAGTCCACGCAGAGTCCCACTAGATCGGGTGCCGATGCCGTGATCACCATGACCCTCGGTGAGTGTGCGGAGAACCACGTGGGAATGGAACAGTTGGGAGAGAGGGCCCAGAGCGGTCTCCAGAATGAGCACCTGTGCGCCATTCAGGAGAACATCCAGAAGAACTTCCCGGAATGTCCAGACCGAAATGATCTGGTTGCATAAGAGAGAGGAGAAAACACAGGAAGCACCGAAGCCTCCCACCACGACACACCAGTCACGTACGAAACGCTGGCGGCCTGTACAGAAGCCCACGGAGGCTTCTGCTCCTTCTTCCTCTTCATCTTCTTCTACCACAACGACACAGCAGTTTGAGACTGCCGCAACAGCAACAGCGCGCCCTCCCCGGCCTGTGCCTAGAGCTGGTGTGTTAGTGCTCCGGAATTTCATCAACTTGGTGGCCCCTGGAGTCACCCAGGAGCAGTTCGGCCTGACTCCCGACAAGCAATACTACGACAGCAAGACCGGGACCGTCAAGAAAAAGCGCGCGAGGTACAATCTGTGCTTCGAGGCTGGTGATGGCCGCCCCGCGAACATGGAGGCTGGCCAGGGCACAGTGGTGGGGTTCAATCAGGTTCCTCACACGCACAAGGTGCAGAAGTTTATCGTGGCACTCCTGGCGGCGGCGGGTGTGCCCAAGGAGGTGGTGAGTGCGTCAACCTTGAGGGTCGAGACGAACGTCTACACAGACCCTTCGAGGAATGGGATCGGGTTTCATGGAGACACGGAGAGGAGGGTGGTGGTGGGTGTCCGCTTGGGTCTGTCCAAGGAAGCCCGGATGCCGATTGTGTTCAGGTGGTACCAGGGGAGGGAGGTGATGAAGGAGTATGAGGACAGGGTGATTGACCTTGGGCCTGGGGATGTGTACTTCATGAGTGAGAAGGCTGCAGGGAGTGACTGGAAAAATCCGACAATTCCGACGCTCCGTCACGCTGCGGGGGCTCCAAAGTACACACAGGGAGGGCGTTGAGGAATGAATGGATGGATGGACCCCCCCGGAACAGATGGATGGGCGAATCAACGGATGGATAGATTGCTGGATGTATGTATGCATGAATAAATGGATGGATGCATGAGCATGCAGTCTCCTTCCTCCTCTCCCCGTTTCGATCGATCGACTGTCAAAGCGAGTGGTTCCTTTCACGGGGCATGTCATGCACAGAATTCTCTCTGGATGTTTGCGCTAGTGGTTTTGTTAATGAATGGATGAGTAGGTGTATATGGCTACCTGCATGTATGAAAACGGGATGGGTGGACAGAGGCTAGGAAAGGGACATGATAAAGAGAGGAACGGGTGACTGCAGACATTCGACGCAAGTGTGCATGGGAGTGGGAATGTCTGTTGGGTCTTCCCCATTGTGTCCCTTGGCATGGACCCTTGGTACTACTTTTTTCGAGGATCGAATTCACTTGCCACATTCTTACGCGACATTCACTTCTTGGTGAAAGTATTTGCGCATGGGGCAGCCTCCATGTGTGAAAGGAAAGTTTTTTTGTCACTGGCAACTTTGACGCTTCTTTTGAATAGTTCTTGTCAAATATCAGAAAACGTTTCCTCTTGTATGTGTGAGGTTTTAATTTGCTTGCAACACTCGCGATGGCGCACATCACCGCCCATTCCCCTTTTCAAATGTATCTCGTTTTCTGAAATATTTAATAATTTAACTGTTTTCAGGCTTCAATCATTAGTTTATATAATGTTTTGATTTTTCTAGTTTTTGTTTCACATACTTTGACACACAACTGTTTAATGTTTAAGCGTTGTAATTAAAGTGTTGCAAGAATGTTGTTCACATCTTATAAAGAGTATCAAAGAGTATTCCATATAGTGACCGTGTTAGACCATGTTTGATTTGATTTGATTTGATAATTTTAATTTAAGTTGAAGTAGGGCTTAAGCTTAAATCAAATATTGAGTTGAGAAGAATGCACAATGTCCGCTCCGCAAACTCCTCGGACATGCCGGGGCTTGGCCGGTAGGTACGGGAAAAGTGATACCGCGCGTGAAAGCGAACCTAGGGCCTTTTAATTTATGACTTGGATGGCAGTTCAGTCTGAGAGTCTCTGATTTTGACCGTGAAAAAGAGTGTGTGTCCCGAATTTTGGAAATTATGAAAAATGATGTCGCGCGGAATTGAACCCAGGTCCCAGGACCTTTCGCTTGGGAGGTGCTTGCACTACCATTTGGCGTGGACTGCGCAAGAAAACGTGGTAACACATTCATATTGGGAGTGTGTGACAAAGGGTGTAAATTAACATTATAAACTCGGATGGCAGTTCAGTGGGGCCCTATACTATGCCATGGAGGGGGTTTTGACCGCGAAAAGGAGTGTGTGTCTCGAATTTTGGACATTCGCGTCTTACTTTTTCCGGCGGAAAATCCTAAACTCCAGACCTCAGTTGACAGACACCAGGCCTCTACCGAGCCCCGGCACTTAGCTTTCAAACGCCTATCAAATATGATCAAATATGAATCAAACATGACTTCCCGCCTCAAATATGAGAGCTTCAAAAGTTTAAAAAAAAAATTTACTATACTAGTAATTCAACCTAATCTAGGAGTATCATGAGTTTGGTTTTCTATATAAAATACTTATAAAGACTAGTATAAAGGCCAGTTTAAAGGTATAGGTATAAGGGGCTTAGTGCATGGCTACTACTAGGTGTCGTTGTCATTGGCTAGGTGCATGGGGGCCGATGAAATTTGATTTCTCATTTCTGATTTAGTACAAATTCAAGAAAGAAACAGGAATCTAGGGGTATCACAGAAAAAAAAGTAAATAACTCTCTTTATCGGATACTTTTTTAGGGGGGGGGTCTAAAACAACAGTTGTTTAGCTGTTACACGGGTGTTGCACAAGTATTGCAATTTAAGGTGTTGCAGACAAAAAAAAAAGAAAAGTAGATAACTCGATCGTTTTTCTAGAGACTTTTTTTTTTTGCTGTGACATGCCTAGACAGGAATTATGAACAGGAATTAGCCCCAAACTTATTCAAAGTTTCCGTTCGCTCTATCGTTCGCTCTACCGTGAGCCCATTGTCGGCTTTCCACATTTTTCCACTGATGCACAGGTGCAACAGGCCTCCCGACGCTTCGAGAGCGGCAGAGCCTAGGGAAGAGCCCAGCAGACAAAAAGAGCGAGCAGAAATGAGCAAGGGTGACAACAGGTGAACAAACATACCTCTATGTCGAGACACACAGGGTGAACAACGCACACGTGGAAACTTGCATTATTAAGTAGCGTGTTATGTGTGTCCCCCGTTTCCGTTCCCGTTTCTCCCCCCACCCCCTTCTGTATGAGCTTGCCCCTTTCCCCCCACATTCCCTAGAAGACAAGCCTGCATGGGGATAGCCCCTTTCTCGGAAGACCAACGACGAGACCCGGCAGGCGCACCCCCATGATGCCCCCCCCGTGCATCTGGCGTGTCCATTGTGCGAAGCCATTCAGGATCTGTAAAGGCCATTCCGGGGTCTGCCTGTGACTGTGTCTGGTTGGGGGGGAAGCACTGGGTCGGGACGAGCATGCGGGGGGGCGTGAATGGACCCCCCTGGTCTCCTCCCTCTCTTCGTCTTCCAAGAGGAGAGATTTGCTCTGACTCTGCAGAAATCTCGCCTCTTCTTTCGACAGAAAACGAACCAGAGGAAGTATCAAAAACGGAACAAGAGCCCGCAGCCTCCCTTCTCTCCACTACCCCCGCTCCCTGATTGCCCTCTGGCTGCTCATCACCGTCTCTCTCCTTCTCCCTCTCCTCCGAGCACGCAGATGTGCTCCGCGTCTCTCTCGATGAAAGAGACGACGCACGCAAATGAGAAACTGCAGTCAGTCAGACAGACAGTCAGTCAGACAAACAGACAGGCGACACGACTTCTTTTTTGCTTTTTGCTTTCCTTTTTCCTTTTTGGCAAAGAACAAAGCAAGAAAACCAATCTTACGGACAATAAAAGAAAACACCGACAGTCAGACAATGCAGAAGGGGGCCCGAAGGACACAGACTTACGCGCCCATTGCGTCTGTTCCCCTGATGAGTTTTCGGGAAGACAGCCAGCCAGCCAGCTAGCCAGTCAGACAGACAGGCAAGAGAAAACACGAAGGAGACTTTGACCGTGGGAAGGCCGGAGGCAGAAGAAATGCTCCAAGGGGAAGAAGCATGGAGGACCCAATACGCCGACGATTCATTTCTCCCCCCTAAGAAACAAACAAACAAAACAAACAAACAAACAAACAAACAAAACAAACAAAACAAACAAAGAAACAAACAAAACAAACAAACAAACAAAACAAACAAAACAAATGAACAAACAAACAAACAAACAAACAAACAAACAAAAACAAAGAAACAAACAAAAACAAACAAAACAAACAAAACAAACAAACAAACAAACAAAACAAACAAACAAACAAAGAAACAAACAAACAAACAAAACAAACAAACAAACAAAACAAACAAAACAAACAAACAAACAAAACAAACAAACAAAACAAACAAACAAACAAAACAAACAAACAAACAAACAAAACAAACAAAACAAACAAAACAAACAAAACAAACAAAACAAACAAACAAACAAACAAACAAAACAAACAAACAAACAAACAAAACAAACAAACAAAACAAACAAACAAACAAAACAAACAAACAAACAAACAAACAAAACAAACAAGCAAAAAAAAAAAAACAGACAAACAAACAAACAAAACAAACAAACAAACAAACAAACAAAACAAACAAACAAACAAAAACAAACAAACAAACAAACAAACAAACAAAACAAACAAACAAACAAACAAACAAAACAAACAAACAAACAAACAAACAAAACAAACAAACAAAACAAAACAAACAAACAAAACAAACAAAACAAACAAACAAATAAACAAACAAAACAAACAAACAAACAAACAAAACAAAACAAAACAAAACAAACAAACAAAACAAAGAAACAAACAAACAAACAAAACAAACAAACCGACGGACCGACCAGGAGGAGAGACTTCCCAGGGGACCTGTGCAAGACCGTCTGTCTCCGGGAGTCCCCCCAACTGTCCTGCTGAGACCCCCCCTGACTCCTCCCCGATTGGCCCTCCTCCGTCGCCAAAGCAGATGGCCTCGACACCTCCCTGCAGAACAAAAGGTACACACACACGCACACTCTCTCTCTCACACACACACACGCACACACACACACACACACACACACACACACACACACACACACACACACACACACACACACACACACACAGAGAGAGAGAGAGAGAGAGAGAGAGAGAGAGACCGAATTCATCAGCATTAATAATCAGACAGCACAACTTCAAACCTCGCAAAAGCCTGTAATGTAAACACGCTGCTTCTCTCTCTCGCTGCTTCCTCGTTTTGCCAGTTTCCCTTTCACCTCTCCCGTGTGCTCTTCACCTTCTCCCCCATGCACCCCCCCTTTGCCCTCTCACCATTTTGAGCATCTCCAGAGATCCACTCTGGGGGTCGTACCAGCTTCCAAAAACAACTCGACGAACACCCTGCAGACACGAATACAGAAAGAAAGACATGAGGGAGAACCAACTTTAAAATTTTATGCTTGCGAGGAAAAAAACACACACGCTCGAAGAAATCAAGTGGATCAACGGGTGAATTCTGAATTGGTCAAGAAGGAAAGGCAAAACGGAAAACGCGCAATATGAACGCATCGAAGGACACGATCGATCGATCGATGAATGAATGGAGCGAACTTCTCCAGGGAGGCCAAATTGAAAGGACATTTTGGGTGGGGGCAACACGTGGACGGAGACACATGCAGGCTCCCTTTCTAGCTTCCCTCGTTTCGTTTCTTCCTTTCTTCTCCTCCTACTCCCTCCCTCCACGAAGAGTTTTCGTCACTCTGTTTCTCTACTCCAATGGTTTGCCATTCAACACTCTTGGCACAGTGACGACCCCACGCCCAAACGACAGTGTGCCCCAAACAAAAAGAAGAAAAGAGAATCCTCTGTCTGTCTGTCTGTCTGTCTGTCTGTCTCTCTTCCTGCCGACTGACCCACCGATTGCACGATCATCTTTGCACACGCCAGACAGGGCGTACAGGTCACGTAGAGGTCGGACCCGACGCACCGTTCCCGGCCTGGAGGGGAGGCAGGGGGGGGGAACGGAGCAAGACACACAAAAAACTTACAAACATCCAAAAAAATGTGCAAAGTGCGGAAAGTCGCTAACGTGTCTCTTCGGGTCTCCTCTCCGCCTTTCCACCTCGCAACCGCCCTTTCTCTCCCTCCGCTGTCACCCTTTTCTCCCCTTCCCTCATGCCCCTACAGTTCCCCTTCCTCTCCCACCGACCAGCTTCAAGCAGCGCGTTTGCCTCCGCGTGCATACACAGGCAGTGGTCAAGCTGACGACCCTGCATACAGACGTTTACTTTCATACAAAATTCATTAAAAAAAAAAAAATCAAGTTGCCGACCCTGCATGCATGCAGATACACGAACGGAAGTCGAAAGAGAAAAAAAACGAGTAAACACCGAGCTCACCCAGACCAAAAATTCGTGCAGGCGCATCTCTTTTGCTGCTTTCTCTCCCCACACGGGATGCATCCTTCTTTGCTCATCCCTCCCTTCCTTCTCTTCCTCTCTTCATCCAGCCTTGCTTGCTACTCTTCCTTTCTTCCTTTCTTCCTTCCTTCCTTCGTTCGTTCGTTCGTTTCACGTGGGGACTTTCATGCTGCCGTCACAAAGCACTGGACTCTGTTTGCATCGTCTCCACTGACCTCCTTTTCTGGTGCGGCACGCGGTCCTTTTTCTTTCGGACAAAGACTCTATCCGGCACGAAAAAACAAAAAGCGCTAGATCACGAAAGGGAAACGGAGGCAGCAGCCAGGCAGGAAGGCAGGCAGGCAGGCAGGCAGGCAGGCAGGCAGGCAGGCAGGCAGGAATGTGCAGTTGGAAGGAATCGAGGGCAGAAGAGGAGCAAACAGTAGTGAAACAACAGGGAAATTGCGTGCGTCACTCACTCCCCCCCCCCCCTCACTCACTTGTGCCACCCCAATGTTGCACCTCCGACAGCCCCCCTCATTGCAGTTGGTCACGTTGAACGGCGTCCCGTTGTACCCAGCAGCGATCATCTGCAGCAGCCATCTCACAGACGTACAAATTGAAAGTACGGACTCAGAAGATACGGACAAATGGATAGACACGACATACAGAGACAAGGAAAGGACAATTAAGAAAATGCAGGAAGGAGGAAGACAGCCGTTTTTCAAAATCAAACACAGAAGGCAACGTGCACAGTACGCATACTTAACTTAGCACACGTGCGTACACGATCGAATGGAGGAACCAACCGCCCGGACACACACCTGATTGACTGACTGACGGACCCGTTTATCCCTTGCCACCACTGCCCCGACTCTCCTTTTCATGCAGTTCGACCGGGAGGCTGTCAGAGAGGCGATGCGGAGGAAGTAGGCGTCCCACGAGGGCCGCAATCTCGGTTGGGTTCGTGCAGCGGCTGCGAGTTCGAGAGCGGCCTGGTGGAGAGCTCTGAGGTCGGCATCATTCGAGATGGCAAGGTCAGCTCGTTGCATGCCTGTGTGGGGAGGGAAGGGAGACAAGGGGAAGGAAGAACTCCAGAGAGTGAGGAAGCAAAGGGAAACAAAAGAGAAGGGGCCACAGGCATGCAGAAAAGTAGCAAGAACGAAAGAGAGAAGCGCAGCACAACAGAGCGCCTTCCTCAGTCATGAAGCTCACTTCGCAGTGAGGGAGGTGGGTGCGTGGGAAAGAGGTAGGGCGAAAGTGACCCACAGGTGAAAATGCACTTACGTACGTACATGCACGCGCATTTCCCCGACAAACAGATTTTCCCGGAAAGTCCCCGATCTCCGTCATCGTGGCATCACTTCGGTCGTGACAGAGCTGCACACAGCAATGCCACACCAAACGATAAAAAAGGATCGACAGAGCCAGTGACTGAGTTGATAACCCAGTGTGTACCTGAAAGTGAGAGAAGAAGCCTGCTGCCTACAGCCTTACCGAAAGAGATGCGATCACGTGGATGAAGACTCGTCGAGGACAGAACCGAAAGCATTTGGAGTGGACTCTCGTCCACAGGACCGCCCAACAAAATTGAAAGAGGACGAAAAAACTACTTTCTCTGACAGACACGCTCAGAAAAAGAAATTCGACGCCCAGCAGACAGGTGTAACTGCAAGTACGCATGCAGGCAACGAGGCTGACCGCGTCTTCTCTGGCGATGAATTCTTCCACGATGGCAAGAGAAGGAGAGACGGAGACGAAGCCAGCCTCTTGGTGCTCTCTCCCATCTTTTCCTGTCTGCAGATCACTCTGTCGGTCAATTTCCTTTGTCGCCTCTCTACCCGTCTCCAGCACCACTCGTCCTTCTCCCTCTCCCAAGGCCTCTCGCTTCTGCTCCCTAGACAGCCTTGACGCGAAGAACGACAGTCGTTTACCCAAGGGAGCATCGACAGAGACGAGGAGAAAGAAAGGACGCCGGCTGTATTCACAACAGAGGAAGGGGACACACGAGGAGCAAAGCTGTGAATTTAGTCACTTGCAAACAAGCGCCCAGACACACAACGAGAGACGGGCCGAAGTACAAACACACCGGCAGGCAGAAACAGAGAAGGCAACCAAAAAGAAATTCGCGACCAAAAGTCACAAAAGGGTGATGGTGCAAAGAGAGAAAAAGACGTTTCGCATCCGCCGACTTTCCACCCACTGTCTGAATCGGTGCGGATCTCTCCATCCAACTTTTCCACTTATTGCAATGCTTACAAACTCCTTGTTTGATTTCTGCTGACGGTCGTTGGAACCCGTTTTCTGGTCCCTTTTACTTCCCCGTCTCCTCCCCTCATTTCTGTTTACGCGCAAGAGAGACCACATGAGAACGAAGCACAGTTTCCGCACTCACCGGAAGGCAGCCACCGCTCCAGGGAAACGGAGAACGATAACCCAGTCCTTTCTCCATCGGTCATTCTGCATCACTGCACACACATGAAAGGAAGAGAGCCTGATTGGTCTCCAATGCTGGAAAGCGCTTGAGAATATTTCCACGGGCAGTTTTGCCTACAAATTCCACTGAGGCATGCACTTCTTTTCCGCAGTACACAATGAGGCGGGACAACACGAATGCGATGATCCAGAAAGAAAAGAAAGAAAGAAAGAAAGAAAAACAGACAGGAAGAAAGAGAGAAAGGAAGGAAGGAAGGAAGGAAGAAAGAAACAAAGAAACAAAGAAACAAACAAAGAAAGAAAGAAAAAAAGAAAGAAAAAGGAAAAAAGGAAACCCAGAAAAGAAAGAAAGAGAGAAAAAAAAGAAAGAAAGAAAGAAAGAAAGAAAGAAAGAAAGAAAGAAAGAAAAGAAGAAAAGAAAGAAGAGGAGAAAGAAGAAAAGAAAGAAGAAGAGAAAGAGGAAGAGAAAGAAGAAAAGAAAGAAGAAAAGAAAGAAGAAAAGAAAACAGAACAGACAGAAAAGACAGAAAAGAAAAGAAAACAGAACAGACAGAAAGAAAGAAAAGAAAGAAAGACGAAAAAGAAAGAAACAAAGAAAGAACCAAGGAAAGAGAGGAAGGTTGGTGTCTCAGTAGGGAGGCGGGCTTGACGCAAGCCGAGCGGAGATCTGTTGAGGGCAGCAAGTGAGAGAGTCAGAGAGCAAGAAACCGAAGGAGTGGAATTGGGTGAGTCAGCAAATGCCTGGATCGATAGAACTCGCAAATGAATGAACAAACGAATAAAAACAAGCAAGCAAGAATGCAAGGGAATGAGGAAAGAAGGCAGGAAGGAAGAAAATGAGGGGGTGAGACCGCGAGAGTGACAGAGTGAGAGCCGCCCATGGGGTGTTGAGTGTTTCAATGTCTGACCGAACAAGAGAGCTCGGGAGAAAGCAAATGATCAGTTGAGCCGGCCGTGAGTAAAGCGAAGGAGTATGTCTAACAGGGAGAAGCCGCATTACACTGTGGACTCAAGGTGTCTGCATGAGAGGGGAAAAAATAAGAGAGAAGACGAGAAGAGGGGAGACGGTTACGCGGATGCTGCATGGTACTGACTGACAAAATTGTAAGGCCCCTTCTGCCGCCTTCTCTTCGACACCCTCTGCATGGTCGGACCCTGCCCCCTCATCTGGATCATTTGAGAGGAATTGGTGAAGGTCAAGACTTGCAAAACCGCATTTATGAACGAGGGTTTGAAGCAGTTCGTCTTTTCCCGAAGCAACGGGACCGCAGAGACCCAAAACAACCATTTGAGGGCAATTCAAGAAAAAGCGCTTTACATTTATGAAGAAGCAGGCTGATGAGGTTCAAGTGAATCGTTGGAAGGTGTCTGAACGCAGTGTAGACGGTGTATGGACGAAGGCAGACCGGTGCATGTCCCGTCTCCGTGCGAAGCGGCTGTATTTTCCGTCTTTCTTTGCTGCTGGAATCACAAGGTACCACAGCCAGGGTAATGAACGACGCAACCGCTGACTCACGCTTTTCGAATGACAGATTCGGCCACAGATGTACTTGCTGGCCATGGAAAGTGAGGCGAGAAAGAGCGGCCACGATTTCTTTTCCGGTTCCTTCATTTTTCGCGCGATTGCGGTGATATTGCGGTGGCGCGTGATGGCGCGTGGCATGCAGTCTCGATCACGCAGAGCTTCCGGCCGACGATTTCCAACGTACTGTCAAATTCAGCAGATCGAATAATATTGTCAGTTTGTCAATTCGACTCTGTCAATTTGATCGAGAACAAATTTTCTGGAAAACTTTGTAAGAAAACCTGAATTTAATTCGAAACTTTTTGGAAATTTCAGGAAACATCAGGAAACACGAGCCTTTCTTACCTAACTCAACAACTTCGTTAATTACGCTCGGACTGTAACAGGGCCTTTTAAACAGGCCAACATTGACCAACACCGAGCAGCCTTCTTACACAGCTTGCTAGCCACAACTTGATTCGTATTCCGACTCGTAGAGTTTTGGTGAGCTGAATTCATCATGCAGTGTATGTCCGTTCGCGAGTCTGCGTGAATCCTGACCGACCACTCTCTCTTTTGAAGTCAGAGAGTTGAATCGAATCCGGTCACTGAAGGGATACTCATAGAAGAAATCAAGGAATACTTCAAGTTCATTTGTGAATACGATTGATTCAGAAAAACTCCAACAAGGAGAACTATAGGGAGTTGTTCCTTCTGACTTGCTCTTTCTTCAAATATGGGCGTGGGCACTTTCTCTTCCTTGCTCATACTGAGCTTGGTTCTCCTCGGTTACGTGGAAGTCACACAGGGCTTCATGAGGGTGAGTAGCCAGAGCCGCCTGTGACGGCAGAGCTATTCAGACAGATTCATATTGACGGGTTGCGTGGAGATTTTCCGCACGGACTTCTTCCAGACTCCGTTCCCTTTGTCCTTCGCATGTTTGTCAGTCTCCGTCTCCTAGCTCCCCAGTGCATCAGTCTGTCTGTCATGTCACCCAATGAACCCCCCCC